>PVLC010007988.1:27569-60735 GCA_004027655.1 Graphiurus murinus
ATCTCAAGGTAGTTTTGATTTGCATCTCTCTGATTGCTAATGATGTTGAACATTTCCTCATACATTTATTGGCCATTTGTATTTCTTCTTTTGTGAAGTGTCTATTTAGATCCTTTGCCCATTTTTTGATTGGGTTATTTGTTTTCTTAGCTGTGATTTTCTTGAGTTCTCTGTATATCCTAGATATTAGACCTCTATCAGAAGAGTAGCTGGCAAAAATTTTTTCCCACTCTGTGGGCTCTGTTGAGGTCCTTGATAGTTCCAGGCATACATTCTAATGTTTTTAGTAAGTAGTCTAGGCAATTGCTCTTCCAATGTGCATAATATAAAAATCAAGACTTGTGTCTGTTTCTTAAAGATATAGTTAACATTTTCATCCACATTTATTCTTGAGTAGTAACAAATCTAGTGATACTGAGTCACAACTTACTAGAACAATGTGGCCCAATGTGTGAATTACTTTTGAAATGAAAGTATTTATATTTCCTTCCAATTAAGGTAAATGTATGCTATAGCTAAGTTATATTCCTGTTTACAGTCTGATTAGTTGTGGCTTATTTCTTGTTATTAGCTACTTTTGCGAAAAGTTCTGCTATTTGTCTATTGCCTTTACTAAGAATAATAGTACTTTATGTAAAAAGTATAGGTGGGAACAAAAATCTTTTTGTATATCTCCTTTCCTTTTTGAATTTAGTTTTATAGGCTCATTTCTCTGGATAGTATGGTTGAGTAACAATTTTATGATAGTGTAATAATACAATTAGGTATATTTTAAAGATTTTTTAAATCTGCTATATAGGCACCAAGAGTAGAAGCACAAGTCCTTCTGGGATCTTTGGTTTGCTTTCCCAACTTATATTGTGAACTGCCTGCCCTCCATCCCAACATTCCCGATATTGCTGTGTCTCAATTTACAGATGTTAAGGTAAGAAATTAGATTTTCTTTGTAGCATTTGAATGGTTTATAGCCATAAAATATATGCATTAAAATTTGTATTCTTTCTTCTTTTTGAAATCTACACAATTGTTAAAGAACATTAACCACCATATCCTCCAGACACACAAACTTGAATGCCCATGAGGAGCATAGCCTTTTTTGTGTTTAAATTGCTTTGGAACCTTTTTCTCATTGAACCTACTCACATGTCTATCTCTTAGGGCTGAACATTTTTTGAAACATCCTATGAGTAGCTGGGCATGGGCATGGTGGCACACACTCATAATCCCAGTACTTGGGACCCTGAGACAGGAGGATTGCAGGTTCACCACCAGCCTTGGCAACTTAGAGATACTCTGTTTCGAAATAAAGAATAAAATAAAGCTAGGGGTGTAGCTTAGAGATAGAATGGGTTCAATACCCGGCATTCTCCCCCCAAAAGTGTGTGTGTGTGTGTGTGTGTGTGTATGTGTGTATAAGAACAGACTGACAGAGACCATCTGTTTCACATAACTATAGAATCTCTAATACCTGTCATAGTAACCACCTAATTAATATTTGCTGAATTAATGAATGAAATCTTACTGCTATTAACTGTTTCTCCTTAATTTAGGAACTTATCATCAAAACTGTATTAAGCTCAGCAAGAGATGAGCCCTCTGGTCCTGCACGGTAGGTCGTATTCTTAGACTTAATATTTAATATAACTATTATCTGTTTTTAATCTTATTTTATAAGTTGATTGAATTACTATAGCAGTTCAGATTGTTTTATATACATAAGAGTCATTCTGAACTACAACTTTAAATTATTTGAATTATTAAATACTCTAAATTTTTTCATGGTTACATAATAACCTTCCTTCATTAAAAAAATAACAACCTAATCACCTTTTTCAGTTACTTCACTGTTATTTCCAAAACAAGTTAGTTTAATTTTAAGTACATTTTGCTTTCCCTTCAGATGATATTTATCATTGTTGCTTATGTAATGCTTTGAAATACAACAGTAGCTACTCAATGAGTGTTTGTCAGATTGAATTAAAATAACATTTTCATTGTAGAAAATAATATATATAAGAAAATAGTGTATTTTAATATTAGTTTATGTTTGATCATGATTTTAATCAAATATGAATAAGATTTTTACGTTTTTCCCCTTTTTATGTCTTAAGCATGAAAACTGACATTTTCTATTTTACTAAGTAAGCCTTTTCCAAAAAAGGTTGAGATTTAAATTAGCAGGTTGCCAGAAGCTGTTGATTATATTTATACTTAGAAACATTCAATGTACACTATCAGAAGCCTAAACTTGACCACAATGATAGAATTTTTCCTAATTCCGATTACCAGATAACTCTGCAAGCTGAAATTTAAAAGATATAAAAATAATATTTGACTTACTCCATTAGCTTCATGTTTTTACTTAAGTTCATTCTACTCTTGGCAGTCAATAAATTTAGACTTTTGCTTTTGAAAGGAGGCTACATATTTGGGAAGTCTTAGAGCATTATCAATTTATTAACATGGATTTGTTAGAAAGATGCTGCGTGTTATCTCATCCTATGATCTTGGAGGTCAATTTTAATTGAAAATTAGGTTTAGAGTTTTGGAGTTGTTCTTTCTTCCCATTTTCTCTTCCTTAATCACCAGTCATTGTATAAGAGGAACAAATTTAGAAATTCACTAACACTGTGAATGTTCATTCTGCATCTGTTGGTCAGTTTTGGTGGTGGTTTCATTTTATTGAAAGACTCATCCACTTTTTTTGCAGATGTGTAGCACTTTGCAGTTTAGGTATTTGGATTTGTGAAGAGCTGGTCCATGAGTCTCATCATCCTCAAATTAAAGAAGCTCTGAATGTAATTTGTGTTTCTTTAAAGGTAAAGAAAACTATTTAATGGCATATTAAGATAATTTGGAATGCACAGTTATTTTTTCTCCATATGTTAAGTATGTCTTGTGTCCTTAGGAATAAAATGTTTATAATAAATGTTTTTATTATTACGTTATTTCCTTGATCCTGACTCTTCTTCAGAATGGGCCAGGCTGGAGATATAGCTTGGTAGGAAAGTGCTTGCCTAGCATGTGTGCAGCAAATGTTTGCTCCCCAGCACCAAAAAAAAAAAAGAGTGGTCCCAATCTTGAATTTAGGGTATTTTTGCCATGACCTTTTTTGTCTTCTTGTCTATTTGGTTTTGTCCCTAGAATACATACGAATGACTCCTAAAAAGGAAACCAGTCATTTAAAACATACATAGGGCTTTCTTTGTTGTTCTTTTTTTTTTAAGTAGTATTTTTCCATCTTTTATTTTTATTTTTATTTTATTTATTATTTATTTTTGTGGTACTGGGGATTGAACTCAGGGATGTTTTACCTGAGCTACACCCTATACCCTGAACCCTATTTAATTTGTTTTATTTTGAAACAGTCTCACTAAGTAGCTCAGGGCCTTACTAAGTTGATGAGGCCAGCCTTAAACCTGCGATCTTCTCATCTCAGCCTCCCAAGTATAGATGTGGGCCACTTCCTTGCTGCACCTTATTCTTTCATTTTTATCACATCCTAAATTCTTGAACTATTCAACTTTTTTTTACATTTTTAAATATGCTTTTATTAGTGCATTATAGCCTCGCATCATAATGTAAATCATGTTGACATTGACATAAAGGAGAAAGCAAGACAACTTTGACTAAGAGAAAGCTTTTCAGAAACAATTTGAAATTCTTTGACTTCTTTTTTTTTTTTAATATAATAATTGGTGCATTGTAATCATACATCTTTGTTAGGTACAAGCTGATAAAGGCATATATGCACACATTTCTCATTTAACCCCTTAACTATTCAACTTTTGACTTTATCATTCAAGTTAAATTTCCTCTTTTGTAGCCAGAATAAGATTTACTCAGAAGTCAAATGGTGTTGGGAAAATTGGATATCGATATGTAGAAGACTGAAATTAGATCTCCATTTCTCATCCCACACAAAGGTCAATTCAGGATGGGTCAAAGACCTACAAATTAGACCAGAAACTTTGCAATTACTAGAAGAAATCACAGGACCAACTCTCTAACATATAGGCACCAGTAGAGACTTTTCTCAATAAGACCCCCAGAGCTCAGAAAATAAAACAGAATCAATAAATGAGATGGCATCAAATTAAAAGGCTTTTTTGCTGCAAAGGAAATAATCTAGAGCCTAAAGAATGGGAGAAAACTTTTACCAGCTACTCCTTTGATACAGAACTAGTATCTAAAACATAAAGAACTCAAAAAACTTAACACTAAAAAGAAAGAAAAAATGGGCAATAGAACTGAGTAGACACTTCTCAAAAGATATACAATTGACTAATAAACATATGAATTTTAACACATTGAACCTTACTATGGTGTATAATTGCAATAGACAAATAAGATGTATTCAGAAATAATTTAATTATTTAGAGAACCTTAATGAATAAATAGGAATTTTATTTATCAAAGAATGCATGATATTATTTTTGCTTTAAAGTTTTTAATACTCACAGCACTGGTTTAAAACTCAAAACATACAATTTATCTAATAAATGTTTTTGAATATTTACTTGACAGATATTTCTAGATGTATACTATGTTTGAGGCACTTTGCTAGGTAGAGTAAAGGATAATGGAATAAAAAAATCTATATAAATACTAGCTTCACCAGATTAATAATTCACCTTGGTGTGGTGGTGGATACCTTTAATTCCAGTACTTGGGAGGCTGAGACAGGAGGATAAGCAGATTCAAGATCAGCCTTAGCAACTTAGTGAGACCTTATTTCAAAGTAAAATAGGGCTGTAGCTCAGAGGTAGACTGCCCCTGGGTTCAGTCCCCAGAACTGCAAAAAGAAAATGTATGTGTCTATTATTCAGCTAAAAAAGACTAAAATAAGAGTTTTGAAATGTAAAAATCTGAGAGTACTAAGTGAATGGTGTATATAAACTACTGAGTTCAGAGGAAGCAAATATGATTTTGACAGTTATTAGAGAAGACTTTGGGAAAGAGGAAGACATTTTGTTAGAACTTGAAGAGTGGGTGAGGTTTGGTCATCAAGAAAGCATACAAAGTTTGACTTTATACCCTCTATCTTGGTCATCGTTCTTACTGCTGTGATATAAAATACCTGGCCACACCACATAGAGGAAGGAAGATTCATTTGCTCCGTTTTTGGAGGTTTCATGGTTTATTTCATGTCAGACTGGGTCTACAGAGCTCAGGGCGTGGCAGCGGGAAGCAGGGAGAGGGAAAGAGCAAGCAAGGGGATTCAAAGACAAGCGCACAGTCTCTAAGGCCCAACCCCCACAGGCCCACCTTCTATAGCAGCATCCCACTTGCCAGTAAATCCATTACAATGAGATGAGAGATTACAGCTGCATCAACTCTGAATCTTAATACATGAGACTCTTCAGGGACATTCTATATCTAACCATAACACCCTTGGAGAGTCATCTGAGAGCTTTAAATATAGAAAAAGCAGTACTTTGGAAGTTCAATTTGGAAATGTTGTGAAGAGCAGACTGAAATGGTAGAAAAATTGGTAACAAGATTAGCAGTTCAGAGGCCAATGCAGAAATTCAGGTAAGAAAAAATGCAATAAAAGTTTAATGAGGTAGTGGGGCGTAATGGCGCCCGCCTATAATCCCAGTGGCTCAGTAGACTGAGGCAGGAGGGTCCAAAGATTGAGGCCAACCTGAGAAATTTAGCAAGACCTTGTCTCGAAACACAAAATAAAAATGGCTAGGGATGTAACTCAGTGGTAGAATGACCCTGGGTTCAAGACCCAGTACCATGAAAATAAAAGTTTAACGAGGACAGTCAAACATTACAAAGAAAAAGTAAAATTATATGTCTTTAGATCTTGTTGTGATTTCTTATACTACAGCGAAGGATTAATTTTCCTAATAATATTTTATTTGTGTGTATGTGGTACTGGGGATTGAACCCAGGGGTATTCTTCCTCCAAACTAAACCCCCAGCCCTATTTTATCTTTATTTTGAAACAGGGTCTCACTAGGTTGATGAAAGTCTCACTACTTGAATCTGTGATCCTCTTGTCTCAGCCTCCCAAATTCTGGGATTATAAGCATTTGCCACCACACTCAGCTTCCTAATAATACTTTAATGAACAGTCATAAATGTATGGTGACAAAGAAACATGTATGAAATTTAAAATGTTTCAGCCAGATAATGCATCGATGAATAGTTCACAAAGAAATGGTTTATAACAATTAGTTTTTCTTGTTATTGCAGTTTACTAATAAAACAGTTGCCCATGTGGCATGTAACATGCTTCACATGCTGGTCCATTATGTACCTAGACTTCAGATTTACCAGCCTGATTCTCCCTTGAAAATTATTCAAGTAAGTAATTTCTTACTTATTGTTTATTATGACCTTGTGAAATAGTCTTATATTTGGATACCATGAAATATAAAATTATTTAATAGTTTTTTGTTTGTTTGTTTTGGGGGGGGGGTTGTGGGGGTTTTTTTTGGCAGTACCGGGGATGGAACCTGGGGGCATTCTACCTCCAAGCTACAGCCCCAGCCCTATTTTTTTATTCTTTATTTTAAAACAGGGTCTCACTAAGTTGCGGAGGGCCTCACTAAGCTACTGAGGCTGGTCGTGAACCCGGTTCCTCCAGTCTCAGCCTCCCAAATGCTGGGATTATAAGCATGTGCCGCCATGCCTGGCTAAAATTATTTAATAGTTTAACATTTTTTTGCATAGCTAATTATAGCTGTATACCTCATGCTTTTTTGTAATATCAAAGTTTCTGATAGTTCCTTTCTATTTTATGTTAGAAGTTTGTGTTCCTGGTTTTAGACAAGGTAAAATTATTAAAAAGGGATTTATTTATAGTGGTGAAAATTAAATGCTACATGTAAACTTACTTATGCCATTGTCTTTATAAATGTTTATTCTGCTCATTTACTCTGTTAGATGAATACATGCCATCCTTCCATTTACCAAAATCAGGACATTATTTCTTTTCTTTGTTTTCAGTCAATCATTTGTCAAGTTTTTATTTTTCATTCTAATTAAGTCAGTGTCTCCTGTGCTTCCTCTAACACGTGACATATTTCAGTACCTTATTATTTCTTTCATGAGATGTAAGCTAAAATTCACATTCATATGACTTTTATTATGTCACTTAGCTAAAAAAAATGGAAACAAAAATCTTTGGTTTTTCCTTTGACTGTAAAATAAAACCCACATTCTTTAGCAGTGGATTTAAGGCCTCTAGATGAGGACCCAGTTTACCTTTCCAAAATCATGTGCAGACTCCTTCAAAGGATCATATCAGAGTTCTTTATATAAGTTATGTTTAGAAAAATGTTTCTACTTTATGTATGGAAACAATATTTTCTTAAAAATATAATAGCATGTAATAAAAATACAATTACAATTTTATACTAAGAACTGGGTGTGGCGACATTCCTGTAATCCTAGTACTTGGGAGGCTAAAACAGGAGAATGACAGGCTAGAGACCAGCACACAGTAACTTGGCAAGACCCTATTTCAGAATAAAAAATAAAAAGAGCTGAGAGTGTTGCTCAATGATAGAATGCTGCTGGGTTCAATCTTCATTACCACACACAAAAAAATTATGCTAATACATTTTAATATGCACATAAAAAGTTGAATGAAACCAAGCGATTTCCAGGATAAAGAATAGTACTATATAGAAACATTTTGCCTTATTTTAATACCTTTTTTTTTTATTATTTCACATTCCCTATTTCAAATTCATTCATACAATATTCAGTTTATGGCATACGTTAATTGAAAAAGATAACAAATCTTTTTTTTTTTCAAGTCATATATTGTATATGCAGGTTGAGTATCTTCTACCTGAAAATGCTTGTGACCAGAGTATTTCAGATTTTGGAATATTTGCATAGATTTTATCAGTTGATCATCACTAATACAAAAATTTGAAATGCTTCAAAATCCAAGACTTTTGGAGCTCTAATATGACACTCAAACAGTTTTGGATTTTAATATTACCTGTATAGAGAGAAAGACTTCTAAAGACAACAGAGTAGATTTCTTGAGCTGGTTGAGAGGATTACAGTGACTCTTATAAATCTTTTTGCTTATCTGTGTCTTCTAATTTCTTGAACATAATTATCTGTGCAGTATACACTGATTCATCTTCATAAACTGAATTAGAATGAAGTTACATGTAGTTGATGAAACATAGGTAGTTTTGCTTCTGTACATGAGGATTATAAATGGTTGGTAATTAAGTATACTTGAAAAGCTTGCCTATAGCTGAGAGCAGTGGCTTATACCTATAATCCCAGTACTTGGGAGGCTGAGACAGGAGAATCACAGGTTCAAGATCAGCCTCAAAAACTTAGAGACCCTGTTTCATAACTTTAAAAAAAAAAAAATTTGAAGGACTGGGAGTGTAACTCTAAGATAAAATGCTCCCTTGTTATCTCCAGTATACTTCCCCCCCCCAAAAAAAAAATGAGAGAAAAGCTATTTCAAATTACGTTAAAATATAGGCCTACTCAAGGCCCTGAGTTCCATCCCCAATACCAAAAAAAAAAAAAAAATCCTACTTGGGACACTGAGACAGGAAGATCACAGGTTCACAGCCAGCCTCAGAAACTTAAGCCCTCCACAACTGAGACCCTGTTTCAAAATAAAACAGGGTTGGGGGTGTAACTCAGAGATAAATGCTCCTGAGTTCAGTCCCTAGTACCACACAATAAATAAATATATGTGTGTGTGTGTGTGTGTATACATATATATATACAAAAGGTCTGTAGGTACAGCTCAGAGGTAGAATGCCCCTAGGTTTAGTCCTCAGCACCAAAATAATAAAACACATCTAGGATAAATTTGCAGCAATAGATTTTATATCACTTGAGCATGTAACAAGTTATAAGATGTACCCTTAACAAATTTTGAGCTCATTTTTTTTTTTTTTACTTATTTTTGCCTACAGATCCTAATAGCCACTGTTACCCACCTTTTGCCAAGTACAGAAGCTTCATCTTATGAAATGGACAAGAGGGTAATTTAAATTTTGTTTCATATTTAATATGATTAATTTAAAATGCTTATATTTAATGCGGATGCTAGGGAGAAAATGGGGCATAAGAGGGTCTTCAGATGGAAAAGGAGAGACCCTCGATAAACAAAGAAGTTGATTTAACCGAAAGGGATGGATGGGGGGGCAAGGGGGAAACACCCTAATGTACATCAAGGTTACTCACTAAACTGAACTTGAGAGGGAGAGAGGGCGAGGGACCAGGGTGCGAATTTGGGGAAGGGGTCAAATGAGAAATGTGGGCACATACGTTGTTATCAATTTGTACCTAAGATGTATTCCTACAATACACGAATAATAAGAAAAAAATAAAATGCTTATATTTAAATTTTATAAATACATATTTACATGGTAATTCATCTTGTATTCATAATTATATTGTGAAAGATATATATTTAAGTATAACTAAATTATATTTTGGTTCACATTTCAGGCCATTTGATAAAATCTTTGAATCTCATAGTTGTAAGGAACCTTGGAGAACATTCTATTCACTTATAATTATCTTACTATATCCTACCAAGTTATGGTATTTGCCTGAAGATTATTTCTTAGGAATTCATTACCTTTGAAGGCAGCCACTTGTTTTTATATAGCTGTTAATGGCAGAAAGTAAAGATATTTCCAGTAAGCAAAGAGTATATGCATAGAGATATGTTACTTATGAAAATGTTTCTGTCCACCAAAACGTTCTGCAAGATGGCATTTACCATCATAAATTCATTGTCAGTTCTTTGTGGTTTATTTTTGTAGTTTTCATCTTTTCTGAAATACATTTCTTCATAAGTTATATGTCTTTTCTTTTGAAGACTCTTTGACATACTTATTGCAGTTATACTCTTTTCTAAATCTAATATCTGAGTCATCACTGGCTCTATTTTTATTGAGCATTTTTCCTCTTAACTGTGAGTTCTATAATCCTATTTGTTCATATGTCTACTAATTTTTTTTAATGTTCAAGATGTTTATACATAACATGTAGATCTATACTGCCCCTTATGAGAGCTAATAAACCCATGTGACTTTAAATTAAAATTGAATTAAAAGTTCACTTAAAAATTTAATTCTAGCCGGGCGTGGTGGCGCACGCTTGTAATCCCAGCATTCGGGAGGCTGAGACCGGAGGATCCGGGTTCGCGGCCAGCCTCAGCTACCTAAGTGAGGCACTCCGCAACTTAGTGAGACCCGGTTTCAAAATAAGGAATAAAAAATAGGGCTGGGGGTATAGCTCTGAGGTAGAATGCCCCGGAGTTCAGCCCCCCAGTACCGTAAAAAAAAAAAAAATTTAATTCTAAGCTGGGTATGGTGGCGCACGCTTGCAATCCCAGTACTTGGGAGCCTGAGACAGGAGGATCTGGGTTCGAGGCCAGCCTCAGCTACTTAGTGAGGCCCTCCACAACTTAGTGAGACCCTGTTTCAAAATAAAGTATAAAAAATGGAGCCGGGCGTGGTGGCGCACGCTTGTAATCCCAGCATTCGGGAGGCTGAGACCGGAGGATCCGGGTTCTCGGCCAGCCTCAGCTACCTAGTGAGGCACTCCGCAACTTAGTGAGACTCGGTTTCAAAATAAAGAATAAAAAATAGGGCTGGGGGTGTGGCTCGGAGGTAAAATGCCCCTGGGTTCAATCCCCAGTACCGCCAAAAAAAAAAAAAAAAAATGGGCCTGGGGGTATAGCTCAGAGGTAGAATGCCCCTGGGTTCAATCCTCAGTACCGCAAAAAAAAAAAAAAAAAAAATTTAACTCTACATTTGCACATTTCAAATGCTCCATAACTACATGAACTAATACAGACCATTTCCATCATTGCACAGAACTACTTGACGAGGCACCTTTGCATTCTGTTATTTTCCTCTGAAAATTATTCTACACCTTTCCCTGTGACATCCCAATCTTGAATTCTATTCTCATGGTTATTCCCTCTTATTGAATGAAATGTCAAGTATATTTTATTTACTGCTTATGTTCTGCCCATTAATTTACAGAATTTTGAAAGTGTTGTTACTTTTTTTTGGTGGTACTGGGGATTGAACCCAATACCACCAGGGCATTCTACCTCTGAGCTACACCCCCAGCCCTATTTTTTTTTTTTTTTTTTTGAAATAGGGTCTTGCTAAGTTGCAGAGGTCCTCACCAATAAGCTGAGGCTGGCCACAAACCTGCAATCCTCCTGTCTCAGCTTCCCTACTACTGAGATTACAAATATGCACAACCTCACATTTTTGTACCTATTCTCAGTTATTTTCTTGTATGGCCAACCTACCTTTTATTTTATTTTGCATACCTACATACTTTCATTTTTGTTCTGTTATTATTCCTGCTGTCTTTCAAACCATTGATTTCATGAGTTTCCCTCAGAATCTTTAAATTTTTTTTGTACTAATTTGCAATCCCACCAAATGTATCTAAGAGTTCCTATTTTCCCACATCCTCACCAGCATTTATTATTGTGTTAATGATTGCTATTCTAACAGGAATTAGATGGAATCTCAGTGTGGGTTTTTTTGTTTTTCAGTACTGGGGATTAAACTCAGGGGCATTCTAACTCCAAGCTACACTCCCAGTCCTATTTTTTATTCTTTATTTTGAAACAGGGTCTCCCTAAGTTGCAGAGGGCCTCACTAAGTAGCTGAGGCTGGCTGCGAACCCGGATCCTCCTGTCTCAGCCTCCCAAGTACTGGGATTACAAGTGTGTGCCACCACGCCTGGCTTCAGTGTGGTTTTAATTTGTATTTCCCTGATTACTAATAATGTTGAACATTTTTTGATACATTTATTGGCCTTTGTATTTCTTCTTTTGAGAAATGTTTATTCAGTCCAATTGCCCATTTTTTGATCGGGGTTGTTTTTGTGTTTAAGTTTTTCAAGTTCTTTATATAGTCTGGATGTTAGTCCTCTGTCACAGGAGTAGCTGGCAAAGATTTTCTTTCATTCTGTAGGCTCTCTTTTCAGACTCGATTTCCTTTGCTTCACAGAAGCTTTCAATTTGATGCCATCCCATTTATTAATTCTCAGTTTCATTTCCTTATTTCTTATTGAGAAAATCTTTACCAGTTGCCTCTATGTTGGAAAGTTTGGTTCTATGTTTTCTTCTAATAATTGCAAAGTTTCCAGTCTTAATTTCTAGGTATTTGATTGCTCTTGAGCTGACTTTTGTTCAGAGTGAGAGATTGGAGTCTAGTTTCATTCTTCTACATATGGATATTCAGTTCTCCTACCACCACTTGTTGAAAGGCTGTCTTTTCTCCAGCATATGTTTTTGACTCCTTTGTCAAAAATCAACTAAGCCGGGTGTGGTGGCGCACGCTTGTAATCCCAGCATTCAGGAGGCTGAGACCGGAGGATCCGGGTTCGAAGCCAGCCTCAGCTACCTAGTGAGGCCCTCCGCAACTTAGTGAGACTTGGTTTCAAAATAAAGAATAAAAAAATAGGGCTAGGGGTATAGATCAGAGGTAGAATGCCCCTGAGTTCAATCCCCAGTACTGCAAAAATATATATATATATATCAACTGACTATAAGTATCAAAATTTGTTTCTGTATGTTCTATCCCATTGTTCTTTGTGTCTATTTTTGTGCCAGTATCATGCTGTTTTTATTATACACCTCTGTAGTTTAATTTGAAATTAGGTATTGTGATGCCTCATCTTACTGCTTTGGCTATTCTTGGCTTTTTGTTTTCCCTTTTGAATTTTAGGCCTTTACATTCTGTAAATAATGTCACTTACATTTTGATAAGGGATTGCATTGAATGTAGATTGCTTTTAGTAGTGTGGATATTTTTTAATACTTTTATTGGTGCATTATAGTCTCACATCTTAATGTAGTTCATGTGACATACATGCACACAAGTGTGGACATTTTAATGATATTTATTCTGCCTATCCAAGAACATAGGTGTTCTTTTCATCTTGTAAGGTCCTCTTCAATTTCCTTCTTCAGTGCTCTATAATTTTCATACTGGAGGTCTTTTACCTCCTTGGTTAGAATTTCTCCTAAGTTTTGTTTTGTTTTTAAGGCTTTTGTGAATGGAATCATTTTCTAGGTTTCTGTTTCAGTGGATTCAAGATTGGTGTATCAAAAAGTTACTGCGATTTGTACGTTGGTTTTGTTTCCAGCTGCTTCACTGAATTTATTCATCATGTCTAAAGGCTTCTAGTTGAGTGTTTTGGATCTTCTAATTACAGAATTATGTCATTTGTAAAAACAGGGATAATTTCAGTTCTTTCCCAATTTGTATCCCTTTAATTTCCTTCTCTTGCCTTATTGCTCTAGCTAGAATTTCAAGTCATATATTGAATAGGAGTATTTCTTTCTTTGCATGATGCATTTCCTTTGTTTTTATTTTTTAAGTTCTTTGTATTCAGGAAATTCTGTACTTTTGTTCTAGGAGATACACACATGCATGAATGTGCACCCAAACTTACTCTCTTTTCTATCTAGTTTGTGATTATTTTATGAAAAGGTTAACACCTGTATTTTGCCTTATATGTTAACAAATGAGTTCATTTTACTTTTCTTTCTCTGTCTGCCTCTATTTCTGTTATTTTGTTTCTACACATATGCCATACAACAAATTAATCTCCCATTTTCATCTTCAGCTTTTTTTTTCCTCGGAACTAGAATTAAGATTTATAACTTGGTCTTTTTGCTGAAGTTTCTTCAGTCAACTTCTTGTTTAAAGTTCATGTATATTCAAGGCAGGCTCATGAATACAGAATTCTCTGAGCTCTTGAATATTTAAAACTTTTTCTGTATCCTTGATACTTGAAAAACAACTTGACTAGATGTGGAATCCTTAGCTTGTACTTGCTTTCCTTGGAGTTTTATTTGTTTATGAATGCTGTCTTCATTATGTATAATTTGAATTTTCGATTTTTTTTTTTTTTCTGTACTGGGGATTGAACTCAGGGGCGTTCTACCTCCGAGCTACAGCCCCAGACCTATTTTGTATTCTTTATTTTGAAACCGGGTCTCACTGAGTTGCGGAGTGCCTCACTAGGTAGCTGAGGCTGGCCGCGAACCCGGATCCTCCGGTCTCAGCCTCCCAAATGCTGGGATTACAAGCGTGCGCCACCAAGCCTGGCCTGAATATTCTTTTTATGTCTTACATTTTACCTACTTTCTCTTTGATACTTTTAACCTTTTTATTTATCTTATTTTTATTCTCATAGTTGTTACAATGTCCCTGTTGTAATTTTTTCCTGTAAATTTTTGTTCTTAGGCACCTGATAATTCAGTTTTCATATCTAACATGAATTTTGTCCTTTCTTTGTCGTTCTTTTCCTGACTTGAATCAGTTTTATCCTTGATCTATTCTTTTTTAGTTTTGAAATTTCTCTTTTAAGATGAGTCCTGCCTCCCTCCCCCAATATCTCTAAATGCTTGTTTGGGAATATTTCAACTGGTTAAGGATATTTTGACACAATTTTCTTGTGCTTTCATTTGAATTTGGGGGAGGAATTTCCATCATCAGTTGAATTCCTTAGTTTCTTATTTTCTGTTTTCTTTTTATAGTAGTTTTGTATAAATGAAGACTGTGCCTCTGCATTTCTATGGACAAGGTTGATGACTTAGGTGGTTTACAAGATTCCTAGTTCAGAAGTTCCTTATAGCAGTTTTTTTAGTTGTTTGTTTTGTCTTGTTTTTATTTGTGGTATTGGGGATTGAGCCCGGGTGTTCTACCTCCCCCATCCCTTTTTTTTTTTTTTTTTTTTTTTGCAGTACTGGGGATTGAACTCAGGGGCATTCTACCTTCAAGCTATACCCCCAGCCCTATTTTTTATTCTTTATTTTGAAACCGAGTCTCACTAAGTTGCGGAGTGCCTCACTAGGTAGCTGAGGCTGGCCGCGAACCCGGATCCTCCGGTCTCAGCCTCCCGAATGCTGGGATTACAAGCGTGCGCCACCACGCCAGGCTTCCCCCATCCCTTTTTATTTTTTGTTTTGAAACAGGATCTGTAGGTTGCTGAAAGTCTCACTGAGCTGCTGAGGCTGTCCTTGAACCTGTGGTCCTCCTGTCTTAGCCTTCCAAGTACTGGGATTACAGGCATGTGCCACCATGCCCAGCTCTAGCAGTTTTTAGGTTTTATAAAGTGTGGGCTTCTTTTGCACCCCTGCCCTAATACATGTTTCTCAAAGGATGTCTTTCCATTCCCTTTTAACATTCTCCTCTCTTAAAACCTTATCTTTCCTGTGTTAGGTCTCTTCTTTCTATTCAGTACTCTTACCTACTAGTATATTGTTGAAGTTTTCTCACATTTAGGATGAACTTTTTTTTCCAGCTTGGTTGTAGGTCAATTTTAAGTTCACAGGTCATTCCCATCTTCTCTCTGTTTTTCCCAAACTGCCCTTCCTCTTCATGAAAGCCTGCAGTGGGAAAGTAGGGGTGAGGGAGAACTTGGTGGGATTTGCTGTAAATTTTCTATTTATAGATAATTTGAAGTTTATATATTCTCTGCTTTCTGGTTTTTTGGAAGCTGTGGGTTTTGTGAGGCTTTGATTACACAAAGATAGACTACAGACTAAAGGTTTTAGCCCATACATGTTATAAGCATGTCTACTATGCTTAAAATTTCATTGTGTTTACCCTGGAATATAACAGAAAAACCACAACAATGTTCATGGACAACATCTTAGAATCAGTTAGGACTAGGTAAGTATTAATAGTGGAACATAGGATTGATGGTTCCTAAAATAAATAAATTTTGGAAACTCAAGAGTAAGAAGGTGAATTGTTAAATATTAACCTTGCCAAGCATGGTGGCACATACTTATAATCACAGTACTTGGGAGGCTAAGACAGGAGGATCACAAGTTCAAGGACAGCCTCAGCAAGTAGTGAGACTCATCAACCTAGTGAGATCACCTTATTTCCAAATAAAAATAAAATAGGTCTGGGGACATAGTTTGGCAGTAGAATGCTCTTGGGTTAAATCCCCAGTACCACACACACACACACAAAAAAAGCAGCTCTTATTTGATAAGTTTGCAATTATAATGATTTTGTGTTGTTGTTTTTGTTATTGTTACAGTTGGTAGTCTCCTTACTTCTTTGCCTTCTGGACTGGATCATGGCCTTACCTCTAAAGACACTACTCCAGCCAGTCCATGCTACAGGAGCAGAAAATGATAAAACAGAAAAATCTGTCCTCAATTGCATTTATAAGGTAAACTTCCTTGTTTGCTTGCTTTGTTATTTATCTGGTAATCAAGGGTTTGTTTTTAAAAACCACAGAAACTTTGCGGGGTGGGGGGGGGAGTGCTTGGGAATTGAACCCAGGGGTATTCTACCTCCGAGCTACATCTCCAATCATTTTTTTTTTTTTTTTTTTTTTGCAGTACTGGGGATTGAACTCAGGGGCATTCTACCTCCGAGCTATACCCCCAGCCCTATTTTTTATTCTTTATTTTGAAACCGAATCTCACTAAGTTGCAGAGGGCCTCACTAGGTAGCTGAGGCTGGCCGCGAACCCAGATCCTCCGGTCTCAGCCTCCCAAATGCTGGGATTACAAGCGTGCGCTACCAAGCCCCGCTCCAACCCATTTTTTAATGTGATACTGGGAATTGAACCCAGAAGCATTCTACCTCTGAGCTACACTCCTAGCCCCATTTTATTTTTTATTTTGAAACCGAGTCTTGCTAAGTTGCTAAGGGCCTCACCTCACTTAGTTGCTGATGCTGGCCTTGAACCTGCAGTCCTCCCATCTTAGCCTCCCAAGTACTATGATTACAAGCATGTACCACTACACCTGGCTCAGAAATATTTCTTAGTATTACATTTTCACTGTTGTAGAGCTAGATATTTTCTGTGAATATAGGTTGAGCTTACAATACCTACAGGTAATTTAAAAGTACTTCCTATAAGACATCATTCTTTTCCTTAAAAAATTTTGAGAGGAGTTAGATCTTTGTTAAGTATAAGAATCAATAGTTACATTTTACTCCTTTTTTAAGAGATATTAAATTTTACCTTAAATACCTAAGTTTTAGAATATTTAAATTTTTGGCCAACCTCTTGTTACCAATTGACATTTTTTTCTCCTTTTACCTTTAGTTGTCTATTTATTTTCATTTAAAGGTAAACCTTGGGTTTTTTTCACCCCTTTATATTTTCAGGTTTTACATGGGTGTGTCTATGGAGCTCAGTGTTTTAGCAATCCAAAGTATTTTCCAATAAGCCTCTCTGATTTGGCATCTGTAGATTACGATCCTTTTATGCATTTAGAAAGCCTAAAAGAGCCTGAACCTCTACACTCTCCTGATTCAGAACGATCTTCTAAACTCCAGCCAGTAACAGAAGGTAAAATGATTCTCTCATATTATTGCTTGGGTTCTTACAAGGTATGATTTGAGGCTATGGGTAGAAATGATGGAGAAGGAGTAGGCATGGTGGCACATGCCTGTAATCCCAATACTTGGGAGGCTGACAGAGAAGGATCACAGGCTGGAGCTGTAGGGAAGGAAAGGAAGGGAAGGATGGAGGAGAATATGTCTCACTTTATTAGTAACCATGTTTATTTTAGCACAAGTTCATTTTTAGTTTAAGAGATAGTCTCATATACACAGTTACTAATGTGTAATAATATGTAATCACGTTCCCTTTGTATTTCTGGCTAAATTGTTCTTAGAATAAGAGAACTTTGGAGTCTGACAGACCTGGCATTGAAATTTGACTCTCACTTAATTGCTGAGTAATTGTTTCCTTATTTGTAAAATGCAGATAATTCTAATTTTCTTATAGATTGTTTTTAGTGCTAAGTAAGATTATATATATTAAGCCTATTGCACAGCCCTTGGTCCATAGTGAACTCAATTTTTAAGCCACATTGTTCTACATTCAGGAAGTTTACTGTGGTATAAGAGAAAGATATAAACAAATCGCCTTATAAAATAATGTAGTAGCCGGGCGTGGTGGCGCACGCTTGTAATTCCAGCATTCGGGAGGCTGAGACCGGAGGATCCAGGTTCGTGGCCAGCCTCAGCTACCTAGTGAGGCACTCTGCAACTTAGTGAGACCCGGTTTCAAAATAAAGAATAAAAAACAGGGCTGGAGGTGTAGCTCGGAGGTAAAATACCCCTGAGTTCAGTCCCCAGTACTGCAAAAAAAATAAAATTAAAAAAATAAATAAATAAAATAATGTAGTATTAAAAAAAGGGAGATACATTACAAAATTAGTATTAAGAGCTTTTGACAGCATTTTATAGGTGTCAGCAAATTATGGCCCATGCCAGAGACCTATTTCTATAAATAGTTTTTGGGGGAAACATCTTTGTTATTCGTGTATCATTATGGCTGCCTTTGTGTATCAAAGCAGTGTTGAACAGCAACAGTTATGTGGCCCACACAACTCAAAATTTTATTCTCTTGCCCTTTGTAGAAAAACTTTGCTGATGCCTGTTATATTAAATTAATTGAATAGTTCACTCAAAAGTAGACACACAAATCGTGGGGCTCTGATAGTAAACCAAGCAAGAGTTGCTGAAGTCTTAAAGTAAACTTTTTTATTTAGTTACTAAACAATGGTAGTAGGAATAGAAAGGAAATATTTTAAAAGTCTGCATGTGACTAATATGCAGCCACAGCTGAGAACCACTAAGAAAATCAGTATAAGCCAGGCTGAGACTGGAGGATCTGGGTTCGCAGTAAGCCTCAGCTGCCTAGTGAGGCACTCTGCAACTTAGTGAGACTCCGTTTCGAAATAAAGAATAAAAAATAGGGCTGGGGGTATAGCTTGGAGGTAGAATGCACCTGAGTTCAATCCCCAGTACTGAAAAAAAAAATAAAAGAAAAAGAAAATCAGTATATTAGGCATTGGTTCTAAAAATTATTTTTTAGGTAGTGGAATCTCTTTAAATAAATTTTACAAGGAAGCCCAATTTATAAAACTTTTAAAATAGAGCTGCAGCAGAATAGAGCTCTGAGATCCTACCAGCTTCTTTCCTGTCCCTTTCCAGGGGCCCTCTCCAAGAACTGTAAAACACAACTGGGAAATTACTAGACTAGGAGCGGTCAAAAGATGGGCTATGAAGAAAGAGTTTGATTTTCAAAGGTAGAATAGTTATAAATGATTAAAATACAGACTGTTATCCTAACAGTGGATTGATGGTATATAATGAAAGTGAAGATGTAAAATTAGAAATCAAGGAAATAGGGCTAGGGTTTTGGGTTTAACATGTTGCTGGTAGTTTGTCTAGAACACAAATATACAGGTGAAATATAATATAAAGTTTAAGTTATTGCTCAGATGTATATGAGATATACTGGGAAGCATAATATAGCAAAAGAATTTAGATAATAATTGATGTAAGCAAGTTAAAATTATAGTAAATTAAAGTGCTTATTTTACTTAAAGTTGTGTGATGTTTAGTTGCTCTTTGCATTTTGAAGGTATAAAATGCAAAACTTGATTCAAGATAGTATGTGTATTTCTTAAACAGTATAGTAAATGGAGTTTACTTATGTAAAAGGAAGTTTTAATGTATTTCATACAAAATTTACAGTATCAGTCTGTACAAGAAGCAGAAAAAAAAAAGAAGTAAATAGATGAGCTTTATATTGATACCAAATACTCTGTAATATTATTCTTTAAATGTATTAAATTGTTCCCTTTGGACTTCCTCAAAGGTATTGAGGACTGGATAAATTCAGAATCTGTCAGTAACAGCCATGAGTTAACAGCAGGCAATTCTCTGGTCTTTAGTAACTACGTGCCTTGGTAGGGGGTTGGGGGTAATGTGGAGAAAATGACTGATCATTGTACCCTTGTCTAAGGCATGCTTCATCATCTTCAAGTACATTTTTGGCCAATGAATTATAAACATAGTGTGTCCCTAATCAGGTCAGTATTGGATTGAACAAGTCTGATTTGAGAGCTATTGGCAGGAGTAGCTGTAATTATTAAATTTACTAAAGAATAAGGCAAGGTAGTGAAGTTGGCTTTTTGTCAAATGGTAGTAGTCTTATTAGCAAAAAGTCATCATTTGCAGGGTCAGAGTGAAAGGAGGCTCCAAAGGATTCATTCTGTCCTAATTATAGTTTCACCTATACATATTATGCAAAGCTAATATTTAAAGCTTTTGCCAAAATTAACTTCCTCTGCATGTTCTATTACAGTGCAGTGAATCGCAGCAGCTTTTTATGTCTTGCTGCTTTTGTATGCCATAATAATCTATAATTATGGGTTTGCTGCAAATGCTGTAGGGTTTGTTTAATCTGACAATCTGAAAAGACAACCCTGAATAGACTTATTTAAATGAATGCTAGTTACCCAAAGCCTTAGAAGCATCGATATCTTCACTTTGCATTTTCTCACAAGGGTGGTTATTTTAGAATTTCATTTTGAATTTCTAAATTAGACAATTTTATGTCTTCTTTATATTAGTAGAGATATATGCCTGTTCTATATTTTATAGCTCCAAAATAAATCTTTTCACCCAATTAACAAGTTGAAAGATTTTTATCCTTTCATATATACACATATATCCTGAATTTAGAATACAACTTAGGAAAGAAATAATATTAGGATTAATCTAAATTAATCCTTTTAGCTTTTTGGGGTGTGTGTGTGTGTGTGTGTTACTGAAGATGGAACCTAGCAGCCTTCCAGAGACAGGATCTCATTAAGTTTCTGAGAGCCTCACCAAGTTTCTGAGACTGACTTCAAACCTGTGATCCTCCTGTCTTAGCCTCCCACATATTGGGATTGCAGGAATACATCATCACACCTGGGTCATTTAGTGTTTTCAGTGTTAATGATTTTGACAGATTTGTGAACAAGCTCTTAAACTGCAATCCCACTGTCTCTTCCTTTGCAAATAGGATATATAGGATGGACTAGTACCTGGGCTTGGGGTTTATATTTTCAAGGAAAGAGCTGGCTCATTTTTGGAGATTATTTATAAGCAAGTTTGGAAAAGGAACTCATAAAACCTATGTTCTATCTTATAATGCTCTCAAAATTAAATGATATATTTTATGTCTGTTATGTCCAGCTTTGTACACAGGAGCTTTTAATTCATCCTTACAAATAAGTCTGTTGTTGTTACAGAAAAATGAGGTTAGGGAGTTTTATGAGTTCATATTCACAGAGCAAACCAAAACTGTTTGGAAACGGGGTCTCACTAGGTTGCTCAGGATCTTGAAAAGTTGCTGAGACTGGCCTTAAACCTGCAATCCTCCTATTTTAGCCTACTAAGTACTGGAATTACAGGCCTGTGCCACCATGCTGAGCACAGTTTTAGTTGGATGAGCTATTTTAGTTTATCCTGGTGGTTTATTTAGTGTTTTTGCTAAGTAAGACCGTTTTTGAAATTTCTAGACACAGGAAAAATAAATTTTAAATTCATTGTTTCTATATCTTACAAAGAAAAAGGCAGTTAAACAAAAAGTATAGAAATTAGTAAAGAGGGAAATAACACTGAACTGGGAGGCAAAAGACCAGCCCTGATGTGAAATCTAAGGCAGGTAAATCACTTAACTTTGTGAACCATTTGACCTCTCATGCAAAATGAAGAGCACTCTCTAGATTAGCCTCTTATAGTGTGAATATTCGTTATAATCTAAACCATAATCAGAGAAGGGAAAGTAGACATTAGATTGAAGCCACTTATGTTTTCCATCATCCAGTATCATAGTCTTGAAAGTAGAGGCTTCAGTTAAGGTTGATCAATTAGTGTTACCTTCTAACACTAGTTTTTTGTTGTTGTTGTTTTGTATTTTTTGTTTTGTTTTGTTTTTTGCTGTACTAGGGATGGAACCCAGGGGCATTCTACCTCTGAACTACACCCCTAGCCCTATCTTTAATTCTTTATTTGGAAACAGGGTCTCACTAACTTGTGGAGGGCCTCCTCTCTCAGCCTCCCAAGTACTGGGGATTATAGGTGTGCGCTACCACGCCCAGCTCGAGTGGCTGGTTTTTAGAACTAGCATAAACATAATTTTAAAAGAGTTCATATTACCAAAGAACTAAAATCTTCATTATTTACATGTAGATGTACATAAAAATTGACCAATAGTAGCCGGGCATGGTGGTGCACGCTTGTAATCCCAATACTTGGGAGGCTGAGACCAAAGGATCCGGGTTTATGGCCAGCCTCAGCTACTTAGTGAGGCTCTCCACAACTTAGTGAGACCCTGTTTCAAAATAAAGAATAAAAAATAGGACTGGGTATGTAGCTCGGAGGTAGAATGCCCTGGGTTCATTCCCCAGTACCGCCAAAAAAAAAAAAAGTGACCAATAAGACTAAACTTTTGATAGTAACATTTTTAAATCTCCCAGAGCCTTTAAAAAATGTTCTTTTTTAGAGTTAGATAAGATGTTGTTGGCATTAATGGCATAGTAGTTTTTAATGGCATAGTAGTTGGTTGTTTGCTCACCCTCTGCCTAGGCCTAGTGGTGTTAGTTTTGAATTTTGAGGGCTATAGCCTTTTAGTAATACTATTATTTCTTTCTTCTGTATAAGAAATCATACTAGCAGTGGACCAGCTAAGTCTTTTTTTGATTTAAGTTTATTGAAAAACAGTTTACATAAAATGAAATTATTTTTCTATATATTGATTATATTTGTTGGTTACATAGTTCTGTGCGATCTACTGAAAGTCATCAAACTAAACATTTTATTTATTTATTTTTTTTATTTTTTGGTATTGGGGATGGAAGCCAGAGGCATTCTACCTTCAAGCTACACCCCCAGTCCTATTTTTTTATTCTTTATTTTGAAACAGGGTCTCACTAAGTAGCAGAGGGCCTCACTAAGTAGCTGAGGCTGGCCATGAACCCGGATCCTCTGGTCTCAGCCTCCCAAGTATTAGGATTACAAGCGTGCACCACCATGCCCTGCTCAAAGTAAACATTGTAAATTAGGATTTTACTGGATATAAATCAAAACATTCTTTGTTTTGCAGTACTGAGGACTGAACCCAGGAACACTCTACCACTGATCTATATCCCCAGCCATTTTTATTTTGTATTTTGAAACAGGGTCTCATTAAGTTGCCAATGTTGGCCCCAAACTTGTGGTCCTCCTCCTTCAGCCTCTTGACTAGCTAGGAATACAGATGTGTGCCATTGCACCCAGCTCAGGACATTCTTAAATCTATATTTATTCTGAGAAATCCACATTTATTCTGGTAGATAGGCCCTAGTGTTCTTAAATGGTTAACTTTGAGTTTATAAACAATACTCAGACAAGATTACTCTGTTACTATGGTAGAGTAATAAAGAAATACAGTCACTCTGTAATTATGTCTAAAACTAAATAGAAGCAAGAACACTAACCCCTACACACACACACATACACACACACACACACACACACACACACACACACACACACACACACACACACCAAGCATCCTCTTCTAACATGAATTACTAATACATCTTTACTAGTGACAACACTCCTCCCACTTCTTAAATTAAATGTATGAAGGTAACCATCAATCAATAGTCCCAGGTTCCTGGCACCAGTCAATGCAAAACTGGCTTCTGCACCAGCCCTCCTTAGACTCACACTGGCAGTATTTAACTAGCTGGCTATTATTTTCTCCTTTCTCCTTTTACTCTGTGTCTTTTGTCTTCCTTCTCCCCTCCCTTTTCTTCTTCAAATCCTGACAGAAGCCTGCTTGCCTTTCTAGGCCTCTCAAAACTACTATATTCTTTGAGTTTTATTTTACTCTTTTATATGGCTTTATATGTTTGCCTTCCTTAATGTGCTTAGGGAAGGGAAAAACCCGATTAACTTTGCATTCAACTAACTGCTAGACTAAACCACATAGACCCAAAAGATTACTTAGAAAACTAAATACATAGCCAGGCGTGGTGGCGCATGCTTGTAATCACAGCATTTGGGAGGCTGAGACCGGAGGATCCAGGTTCGCAGCCAGCCTCAGCTACCTAGTGAGGCACTCTGCAACTTAGTGAGACCCTGTTTCAAAATAAAGAGTAAAAAATAGGGCTGGGGGTATAGCTTGGAGGTAGAATGCCTCTGAGTTCAATCCCCAGTACCACACACAAAAAAAAAAAAGAAAAGAAAACGAAATACATGCCAGGCGTGGTGGCACATGCTTGTAATCCCAGTACTTGGGAGGCTGAAACAGAATGATCTCACGTTTGCGGCCACCCTCAGCTACTTAGTGAGACCCTCTGCAACTTAGTGAGACCCGTTTTCAAAATAAAAAATAAAATAGGGCTCGAGGTGTAGCTTGGAGGTAGAATGCCCCTGGGTTCAATCCCCAGTTCTGCAAAGATAGGTACGTAGCTAGGTAGTTAGATGGATGGATGGATGGATGGATGGATGGACGGACAGACAGACAGACCCATCAAATAATTTTGCCTTTAGAAAAAAGTTTCCTCTATACTGCATCTACTGGCTACACTGATTCACTGGTTAAATTCATTCTTATTCCTGAGGTTTAATTGGAATGTCACTTTTCTCAGAGACACTTTTATACCATCAGTAAAAGCCAGAGTTAAATGACATTTAAACATGCTGCAAAGTATGTCTCTGAATCTGGAATCTATTCAGGAGATAAGAAACTTATCAGTTAGATAGATTTAATTGTTTTTTTATCTGTGTGTTTAATATAGTTCATGAGATTGTTTTATAATATTTTTGATCCTTCAAAAATGTTCTACATTTTTTTGTGTGTGTGTATATGGTAGTAGAGATTGAACCCAGGGACATTCTACCACTGAGCGACACCCCCAGCCCTATTTTATTTTTTATTTTGAAACAGGGTCTCACTAGGTTGATAAGAGTCTCACTACTTGCCAAGGATGTCCTTGAACCTGCAATCCTCCTGTCTCAGCCTTCCAACCAAGTACTGGGCTTACAACCATGCACCACCACACCTGGCTAAAAGTGATCTACATTTAAAAGGGCTTGGTTTAAATTATGAATCCATTAGCAAAAATGTCAAAAAAGGCTTCCTTATAAAATAAAACTTCATTTAAAAAAAGTTTCTTCCCTCTTTGCCATCACTTCCTATAACACAGAATCTAAATTAGAAATATTAATATTCAAATATCTGGTTGTGATTTTGATGTCATGAAATACCTATTTGTTGTCTAATATTTCATTATTTCTATGATTTCTAGGAAACAGCAATATTTCCACTCATTTATGTTTTTTTATTTTCAGTGAAAACTCAGATGCAACAAGGATTGATCTCTATTGCAGCCCGCACTGTTATTACACATCTGGTAAATCACTTGGGCCACTATCCAATGAGTGGTGGTCCTGCCATGCTAACAAGTCAGGTGTGTGAAAATCATGACAATCATTACAGTGAAAGTACTGAACTTTCTCCTGAACTCTTTGAGAGTCCAAATATCCAGTTCTTTGTGTTGAACAATACAACCTTAGTGTCTTGTATCCAGATCAGATCAGAAGAGAGTATGCCTGGAGGAGGTTTATCCGCTGGCCTTGCATCAGCCAATTCAAATGTCAGAATAATTGTACGGGATCTCTCTGGAAAATATTCATGGGATTCTGCCATATTGTATGGACCGCCTCCTATAAGTGGCTTATCAGAACCTACATCTTTCATACTTTCATTGTCTCACCCAGAGAAGCCAGAAGAGCCTCCTACGTCAAATGAATGCTTAGAAGATATAACAGTCAAAGATGGACTTTCTCTCCAGTTCAAAAGACTTAGAGAAACTGTACCAACTTGGGATACAATAAGAGATGAAGAAGATGTTCTTGATGAGCTCTTACAGTATTTGGGTGTTACTAGTCCTGAGTGCCTACAGAGAACTGGAATCTCACTTAATATTCCTGCTCCACAACCTGTGTGCATTTCTGAAAAACAGGAGAATGATGTTATTAATGCTATCCTTAAGCAACATACAGAGGAAAAAGAATTTGTTGAAAAACACTTTAATGACCTAAACATGAAAGCTGTGGAACAAGATGAGCCAACACCTCAAAAACCTCAGTCAGCATTTTATTATTGCAGATTACTTCTTAGTATACTGGGAATGAATTCCTGGGACAAACGGTAAGAATAAAGGAGACCTTTTTTCTTTTTAAATCTTAGTCTAATTAATCATCTAATCAAGAATTTTATTCTCTGTTCTTTTCTTCGCTAAGTTTTATCTATTGCTGTTTGATCAGTAAGCATATTTTTTATGCCACTCAGGATTTAAGACAATAAAAAGATAATTTAATCCAGTAAACTGTTAACATTCTCAGAATGACTACTAGAACTGTCTGACTTATAAATTATACTTACATAACATTTAAAAGTCCTATCTTTAGCCAGGCATGGTGGCACACGCTTGTAATCCCAGCATTCGGGAGGCTGAGACTGGAGGATCTGGGTTCGCGGCCAGCCTCAGCTACCTAGTGAGGCACTCCGCAACTTAGTGAGACCCTGTTTCAAAATAAAAGAATAAAAAAATAGGGCTGGGGGTATAGCTCGGAGGTAGAACGCCCCTGAGTTCAATCCCCAGTACCGCAAAAAAAAAAGTCCTATTTTAATTAATCAAGTTGACGTAAGATTATTCGATTAATCTTATTAGAGGAACAAGGTTTTTTTTAATTATTATGAAGAACATAGGTGATGATGTGAATCAAGCCCATTCTCTTGAATGGGCAATTTACTATAAAGATATCGAGCACTCTCAGAATTATTGATAATTTGATATGCTACCAATTAAATCTTGTTTTTCATTTTTTAATTTAATTTTTAAAAAGTCCTATTTTTTAGTCTTCATGTCAACCTAAATTTTTGTTTAGGCCAACTGCAATATGATCGCTTCTGGTTTGAATTAAAAATTAATTGCATATTTTTTCCAGATTATTTTTCTTATGCATGTTACAAAACCTTATTTGACAAATTTAAGATTGATCTGGGAGTATAGTTCATGCTTAGTATGCATGAGCCCCTGGGTTCAATCACCAACAAACATACAAACAAAAACTTATATTCAAGAAGGTTAAGTAGGAGTTAAATGAAAGGATCACTGAACTTAAATCAGAAGATTCAGATTAGAGTTATTTAATTTTTTATCCTTTGGAATACAGTGGAGCCGGGCGTGGTAGCCCACGCTTGTAATCCCAGTACTTAGGATGCTGAAACCAGAGGATCCGGGTTTGCAGGGCCAGCCTCAGCTACTTAGTGAGGCCCTCCGCAACTGAGAGAGACCCTATTTCAAAATAAATAATAAAAAATAGGGCTGGGAATGTACCTCAGAGGTAGAATGCCCCTCCCCAGTACCACAAAAAAAAAAAAAAAAAAGAAAGAAAGAAAAAAAACCCAGAATATAGTGTACAAAATTGAGAATAAATCCCTCTTCATATAGTGGAAAGAAATAATGTACAAAAAAACACTAAGATTTTATGTTAATATAAAACATTGCTAATATACTTTTGGGATTTTTGTTGTTTTTCTTTTTTGGGTTTTGTTGTTGTTTTTGGTGCTGGGGATTGAACCCAGGCCTTGAACATGCTCAGCATGTTCTTGGACTGAGCTACATCCGTTACCTTTAGTTTTTAATTTCTATGCAATGAAAAGCTGTAGGAAAGTACCACACACACACACTCTCTGTGGTACTGGAGATTGAACCTGAGGCATTTTACCTCTGAGCTATACCCCCAGCCCTGTTTTATTTTTATTTTGAAAAAGGGTCTCACCAACTTGCTGAGGCGGGTCTTGAATCTGCAATCCTCCTGTCTTAGTCTCCCATGTACTGAGAATATAGGCATGTGCCACAACACCCAGCTAGAAGCAGCATTATGTAATGTGTCATTTGTATTCCTCTTATAGCAGGAGGAGGAGCTCAAATATAATTGGATCTTGAATAAATCTTAATTCGAATATACACATAAAGCATTGAAATGGAGTTTAACTCATTTGCTTAGTGTTTATAATCTTAACTTGATTTAAACACGTCCATTTACTTGAACTCTTCCATTTATTTAATTTCCCTAATTCAAACCAGATATAACATGCCTAGGCTACATTATATCAGGAATACAGTTTGCCTTATGGTATGTTCAGGTAATTGTCATTCAGTTATTGTATAAATGCAGTGTACTCTCGCTGTGGAATGATCTGCATGTTGTCTCTTGAGAAAGATAAAGATGGGAACCTATATTTTATCACAAGTATTGATTTTCTGTACATATTTAGCACCCATAGAACAGATGTGGCCAAAAATTATACATTTCTTCATAGTGTAAAAAATACATATAATATAAAATAAGAAAGCAAATTTCTGCAAGTACTTTGTATTCATTTTTCTGGAGTTTGTGAAGCTCACCACATCTACAAGGAAAGACTGAAGTAGTCAGTAGATATGATCCACGAACAGAAATGTATGAGGAACTGGTAGAAATAATGACATCTATTCTTTACATTTTTTTTAGGGTCTGTTCTCCTTTGTGTTAGAAGTATGAAAAGGCAAGAAAAGTGTAAAAGTTGCATGAGTAGAGTGGAAAGTATTTCCGGGACTATCATGTCATTCACTGCAAAGGTGATGAAAATGTTTATAAATCTCTCTATTTAGGAGGAGCTTTCATCTCCTGAAGAAAAATGAAAAGCTACTTAGAGAACTTAGGAACTTGGACTCAAGGCAGTGGTAAGTTGTTGGAAAATCTTCACATTTATAAATCACAACTCTTTGGTCCTTTCTCTGTTTATAGTAATACTGTGAATAATATTGTAAACAGGGAGTAATACTGTATTTTTGAGTTATAACTTTCTGAGCAGAAACTATTTCATTAAAGCCAGGCATGGTGGCACATGCTTGTAATCCCAGTACTTGGAAGGCTGAGACGGGAGGATTGCAGGTTCATAGCCAGCCTCAGCTACTTAGTGAGGCCCTCTGCAACTTAGTGAGACTCTGTTTCAAAGTAAAGAATAAAAAATAGGGCCCTGGGTTCAATCCCCAGTACTGAAAAAAAAAAAAAAAAAAACAACTATTTCATTATACCTTAAAAATAATTATTTTTATTTTTGTGTGTATGTGATACTGGGGATTGAACCCAGGGGCATGGCACCTCTGAGCTATACCCCCAGCCCTATTTTATTTTTTATTTTGAAACAAGTTCTCACTAAGTTGCTGAGGCTGAGCTCATACGTGCGATCCTATCTCAGTGTCCCAAGTACTGGGATTACAGGTGTGTTCCACCATACCTGACTTGAGTAATTTTTTTAAGAATCATTTTTAACATTGACATTGTGTTTTACTTGGGAAAGTGACCACCTAGATCCTTAGTCTGTGATTTCTGGAGGTTCTCCCCTCCCCCTGTTATATTTTACTGCCTAAACTAGATTATCCTCATGCTACATGAGGCACACTGAAAGTTTGCCTATGCATTCACCACCTAAAACTAAAATACTGCATTACTGAAGGCTGCAGAAACCTCTCAGTTTCTGGAATTGAAACCCACAATCATGATTTGGCAACTTCCTCGAGATGTGTAGGGAATCTGGTTTTCAGACTAAACTTATAATTTCAGTTTTCCCCACCCCACCCGCTCAGTACTGGGGTCCAAACTCAGGGCCTTGCATATGCTAGGCAAGAGCTCTACCACTGACCTATATCTCCAGGCCTTTTTATTTTTTTAATGTGCTCTTTTTGGTGCATTATGGTCTCGCATCATAATGTGTATCATGTTGTCATTGACATACATGGACACAGCACTTGGTACCCCCCCTACCTCCCTACCCCACCCCCATACAGAGTACTGAGATTGACATTGGGATTTCCACATACGTACACACAGTCGATGCTAGTATTTCCAATAATGATCCTCAGTCTTCCCCCTCCCCTTCCCTTAGAACAATTCCCTGGCTCCATGGAGGTTTCTCCTCCATAATCTGGAGTCCCTCTGGTATCCCAGTTACTCCCGAGCTTGCGCACATTAAAAAAAACATAAGTCCCTTCACTTTCTTTGACTTGCTCATCTCACTTAACATTATGTTCTCCAGGTCCTTCTATTTTCTTGCAGATGACATTATTTTATTCTTCTTTATTGCAGAGTAGAATTCCATTGTGTGTATTTCCCATAGTTTTGTGATCCATTCATCTGTTGGTGGACACCTAGGTTGATTCCATAATTTGGTTATTGTGAATTGTGCTGCTATGCACATGGGTATGCATATATTACTGTAGTTCTCTGGTTTCAGCCTCTATGGAAAGATACCCAGGAGTGCTATAGCTGGATCATATGGTGGATCCATTCCCAGTTTTCTAAGGAATCTCTACACTGATTTCCATAGCAGCTGAACTAGTTTGCAATCCTGCCAACAGTGTAGAAAAGTTCCTATTTCCCCACATCCCCGCCAACATTTATTGTTATTTGACTTCTTGATGATTGCCATTGATTTGGAGTTAGATGGAATCTCAGTGTAGTTTTGATTTGCATCTCCCTAATTGTTAATGATGTTGGGCATTTTTTTTTTATGAATCTATTGGTCATTTGTAACTCTTCTTTTGTGAAGTGTCTTTTCAATTCATTTGCCCATTTATTGATTGGGTTATTTGTTTTTCTAGTGTAAAGTCTTTTAAGTTCTTTCTATATTCTAGATATTAATCCTCTGTCAGAGAGATAGCTGGTAAAGATCTTCTCCCATTCCACATACCTTCTCTTTAGACTATTGATGGTTTCCTTTGATGTGCAGAAACTTCTTAGTTTAATGCCATCTCACTTATTAATTCATGTTTTAATTTCCTGAGCTTTGGGGGGTCTTGCTGAGGAAGTTTCTACCTGTGCTTATATGTTGGAGTGTTGAACCTATGCTCTCCTCTAGTAGTTTTGCCGTCTCTGGTCTAACTTCCAGGTCTTTAATCCATCTCGAATTGACTCCTATGCGGGGTGAGAGGTGTGGATATAGTTCCATTTTTCTACAAATGGATAATCAGCTTTCCCAACACCATTTGTTGAAAAGGCTGCCTTTTTTCTAGTGTATGTTTGGCCACTTTGTCAGAGATCAATTGACTATAAGTGTATAGATTTGTTTCTGTATCTTCTATTCTATTCCACTGGTCTATGTGCCTGTTTTGTGCCAATACCATGCTGTTTGAATTACTATAGCTCTATAGTATAACTTGAATTCAGGAATTGTGATACCTCCTGCATGATTCTTATTGCTGAGAATTGCTTTGGCAATTCTGGGTCTTTTGTTTCTTCATATGAAGTTTATGATTGATTTTTCTAGGTCTATGAAGAAGGGCATTGGTATTTTGATAGGGATTGCATTGATTCTGTAGATCACTTTTGGTAGAATGGCCATTTTGATGATATTTATTCTGCCTATCCAAGAGCAAGTGAGATCTTTGCATCTTCCAAGATCATCTTCAATTGCTTTCTTTAGTGTTTTAAAATTTTCATTATAGAGGTCTTTTACTTCTTTGATTAGGTTTATTCCTAGGTATTTTATTGGTTTTGAGGTTATTGTCAGTGGAATTGCTTTCTGTATTCCTTTCTCTGTGGATTCATGGTTGGCATATAGAAAAGCTTACTGATTTTTTTAGGTTGATTTTGTATCCCACTACTTTGCTGAATTTGTTAATCAGTTCTAGTAGTCTTTTTTTTTTTTTTTTTTTGCGGTACTGGGGATTGAACTCATGGGCCCTCTACCTCCGAGCTACACCCCCAGCCCTATTTTTTATTCTTTATTTTTGAAACCGAATCTCACTAAGTTGCGGGGTGCCTCACTAGGTAGCTGAGGCTGGCCGCGAACCCGGATCCTCCGGTCTCAGCCTCCCGATCTAGTAGTCTTTTGATTGAAGTTTTTGGGTCTTCTAAATATAGATTCATGTCATTTGCAAATAAAGATAATTTTAATTCTTCTTTTCCTATTTGGATTCCTTTGATATCCTTCTCTTATCTTGTTGCTCTGTCAAGAATCTCAAGGACTATATTGAAAAGAAGTGGTGGTAGTGGGCATCTTCGTCTTGTTCCTGATTTTAAAGGGAATTCCTGCAGTTTTTTTCCCATTCAATATGATGTTGTCTTTGAGTTTATTGTTTATTGCCTTAATGATGTTGAGATATCTCAGATTTTCTGCAATATTTTTAATATGAATGGGTATTGGATTTTGTCAAATGTTTTTTCAGCATCTACTGATACGATCATGTGGTTTTTATTCTCAGTTCTATTTATGTGGTGAATAACATGTATTAATTTCCATATGTTGAACCAGCCTTGCTTTCATGGGACGAAACCAACTTGTTCACGATGTAGAATTTTCATGATGTGGTTTTGAATGTGCATGGCTAGTATTTTGTTTAGAATTTTTGCATCTGTGTTCATCAATAATATTGGTCTGTAATTTTCTTTTCTTGAGGTATCTTTATTTGATTTTGGTATTAATGTGATACTGGCCTTATAGAAGGAGTTTGGAAGAATTCCATCTCTTTCAATTTCACAGAGTAACTTGTGAAGTATTAGGACTAGTTCTTCTGTAAAGGTTTTGTAGCATTCAGCTGGAAACCCACCTAGATCTGGGCTTCTCTTTGACGGAAGAATTTTTATTGCTATTTCTATTTCTTTGCTTGCTATTGGTCGGTTTGGGTTTTCTATATCCTCTTGGTTCAATTTTGGTAGATTGTATGTGTTTAGAAATCTAATTTTTGAAATAGTTTCTGATGATCCTCTTAATTTCTCCACTGTCTGTGGTGATGTCTCCTTTTTCATTTCTGATTTTAATAATTTGAGTTGATTCTCTTTATTTTGGTTAGGCTGGCTAGGGGTTTGTCAGTCTTGTTAATCTTTTCAAAGAACCAGCTTTTTTATTTGTTGATCTTATATATTTTTTTCCTCTATTTCATTTATTTCTGCTCTGATTTTAATTATTTCCTGCCTTCTGCTGGCTTTGGGATTGGACTGTTCTTGTTTTTTTAGGTCCTTGAGGTGTGCCATTAGGTTGTTTATTTGGTGACTTTCTGTTTTTCTTATGTAGTCACTCTACGTTATAAATTTTCCTCTTAACACCACCTTCAAAGTGTCCCATAGATTTTTAGTACATCGTGTCTATTTTCATTTAATTCCAGGAATTTTTTAACTTCTCCCCTTATTTCTCTTCTGATCCATTCCTCATTCAAGAGTGTATCATTTAGTCTCCATGTATTTATGTAATTTCTTTTGGCTTTCCTGTTGTTGATTTCTACTTTCATTCCACTGTG
>PVLC010007989.1:0-20729 GCA_004027655.1 Graphiurus murinus
ATATATCCCATAGTTTTGTAATCCATTCATCTGTGGATGGACATCTTGGCTGCTTCCATAGTTTGGCTATTGTGAATTGAGCCGCTATAAACATTGAAACACATGCATCGGTCTGATAGTTTGGTTTCCATTCTTTTGGGTATATACCCAGTAGTGGAATTGCTGGGTCATATGGTAGGTTCACTCCCATTCGTCTGAGTAATCATTTTTAAAAGTGAATTTGAAAACATGTATTTGAGGAAGTTCTTATTTTTCTTTGTTGCTCACAAGATCTTGCATGGTACTATGCAAAGAGTAAGTGCTCAAGACATATTTGATTAAAGATTGACCAAACCCATTTCCTACTAGGCTATGCTAAAAAGTAGAAAATTTGTGGTCTCCCTGATAATTCTCCATATGCTTAAAGAATAAGATCAAGTGACCTCTAAAACTTACCTTCTAAATCTTGCCTTTATTTCTTTGTCTTTTCCTATTGATTTATGTGAAGAAGTGATTTTAATATTAATCTAGATTCTCTTACCTTGACCAAATAAATCTGATAAAACCAAAATGCAATTGCTCCATAACATAGATTATTAGATTCGATCAACAGTCTTCAACAGACTCTGTAGGCATTTCTACAGAAGTAAAGACCTGAGGGTAGAGGCGTTTTATCATAGTTTTATAAAACATATATATTCATTGAAGGTTTTTGCCAAATTTTCCATGACCACAGGCTTGGCACAACCAGCACAAGTTTCAGGCACATAGGAAAAACCACCTACTGATCCTCATGTTCCTGGAGCCATGTCCTTCAGTGATGTCAGCTTCTGACCTGACTAACAGAACTCAATAACTGAGACTAGTTTCTGTCTCCTTTAGGTCAGTTAGGATAAGACTTCTGATCACTGGCTAGGCAGGGTCCTCATCCTTAGTAAGCTTGGACAAAGCTATAGAAGTCAGACTTTCACCCCTCATCAACCCTTAAGACTAAAGTTTCCAGATCTCAGATCCGGGTTCTCGGCCAGCCTCAGCTACTTAGTGAAGTTCTCTGCAACTTAGTGAGACCCTTTTTCAAAATAAAGAATAAAAAATAGGACTGGGGGTATAGCTCAGAGGTAGAATGCCCCTGGGTTCCATCCCCAGTACCGCAAAAAATAAAATATTTTTTAAAAATCTAGGAACTTCATAATCTTATCTTCACCCTATAGGGTCTGTTCTTTCTTAGGCAAAAAATCTTCAATAGGCATGCACTTTTAATCATAATGGCCCGTCTCCCCACCTAAAATTCCTGAGATGCTTGGGGTAAAGGAAGGATCCCCAAAAAATGTCTGTCCTTTGGTCAAGCCCAATTACCTTCCAACCCCCACAAATGAAATGTTAGGAACCTGAGCATTCTAAAAAAAAAAAAAAAAAAAAAAAGGCCAGATCTATCCCTACTGTGCACCTCTATCCACCCTTTCATGGGAGTCTCCTATAAAATAAGAACTGTAAAGACCAAAAGTTGCTCTCTCTCTCTCTTGAGATGGCCCACATTCTCCCTTGAATGTATATCACACACTTTCCTAAACAAACCTCTGTCTTTGTCTCTGAAAATAAAAAAGAATATAATACTTTTAATCTGAGTGTGGTAGCATAGGCTTGTAATTCCAGTACCTGGGAGGCTTAGACAGGAGAATTGCAAGCACGAGGACAGCCTCAGCAACTTAGTCAGACCCTGTTTCAAAATAAAAAATAAAAGAGGATGGGAGTGTAACTCAGTGGTAGAGTGCTCATAGATTCAATCCCTGGAACCACATACATACATGCACACACACACACACACACACTATATATATATATATATGTATATATATATATGTATATGATATTGATATATATCACAATATATATCAAAAAGGCAAATATTTATATTTTCCTTTTTGATGTTGTTGTTTTGATACTGGTGATTTAAGCCAGGATCTTACACATGCAAGCACTTTACAAAGGCTACATTTCCAGCCCTTGCTTTTCATTTTTATTAGTGTCCCTGAACAATGTCCTGATCAAAGGTTTTATTACTTTGTCTTTGATCCTGACAAAAGTGAGTAGGCATGTTTCAAACACCCTTGACAATCCTTCAGTTTACACAGTTCTGATAGTTCTTCCTCCTATACTTCTTAATACTAATTTATCAAAAACTAACTGTATGAAGGGAATTAAGCTACTTGGCCTCTTGTGTTTATTACAGTACTAAACTATCAGAGTTACATTTTCTTAGGAAAAAATGAAAGACTAATCTTTAGGGTGATAATAAAAAGCCTAAAAGTTTTTAAGCTTTTTGCTTAAATAAACCATTTTTAAAGAGAGTTTAGGTGATGATAAAACACACTTTTTAAGTTGAAAGTCCTTTCCAGCCTCTCATCCTTGTGCTCATTACTCATTCATTCATTCATTCATTCATTCATTCACACAACTCCTGAGCTGAAGAAATTGCCTAGCTCACAGTAGATGTTCCAAAAATGAATGAACGAAAAGTATGTTTGCTATTGTACACACTCATTTGCCGTGTGACTTTTGAGCTGTCCTTTAAAAATGAGGGAGAAATAAAAGACTTTCACAGACAAAGTCAAACTGAGGCAGATTACAAAAGTGTTGATTAGGGTTCTTCATGGTGAAATAGAGGGCACTAAACAAGAGCACAAAGTATATGAAAGTATAAGTCTCACTGGAAAGTAGAAATATATAGATGTGCAAAATAATATAATACAGAAATAGTGGTGCATAAAATATCTTTAACTCTTGTATTAAAGTTGAAAGATAAAAATTACAATAAGTAACAATAGCCACAAAAATTGGTTAATGTATACACAATATAAAGACAAATAAATTCTGACATTATAAAAAGCATTTAGTGTGAAAAAAGTGTATAATTATTATATGTAGTTGAAATTAAGTTTCTATCAGACCAAATATGCTACTATAAGAAGTTTTATTCTTAGTAGACAAAAATAACTGTTGCAGATACAAAAATATAAAGGCAGAAATAATCAAATATGTGACAAAATTATCAAATCAAAAAGGAACAGAGCAAATGAGAAAGAAAAAAATAATTACAAAACAGAAAATGATAAAATTGCAATAGTAAGACTTAAATAGTAATTTACTTTAAATATAAATGGGCTAAACCCACCAATTAGAATATATAGAGTAGTTGAATGAATAATTTAAAAAAATCAAACCATATAATATCTATAAGACATTCACTTTAGGTTTAAGGACAGCAAAGGCTTAAGGTAAGGGGGTTAAAAAAATACTCCATGCAAGTAGTAACCAAAGGAGAGCAAGGATAATTAGATAAAATGTACCATAATCAGAAGTGGTAAAAAGTAAAAATACTCTCTTACATAATGGTAAGAGAATCACTTCCAGTTTGGGGATAAAGCTCAGTGGTAGAACACTGCCTAGTATGTTCAAAGCCCTGGGTTTGGTCCCCAGTAATGAAAAAAAAAATCACTGTTTTAAAAATTCCCAGTCCCACATAATAATTATATAAAGCTAACAAATAATCTGACAATCCCACTACTGGGGATTTATCCTAAGAAAATGAAATTGACATGTCAGAGAGACTTTTGTATTTCAATATTATTGGGGGGTTTTTTTTTGTTGTTGTTCATTGTTGTTTGTTTTTTGTTTTGTTTTGTTTGCAGTATTGGGGATTTAGCCCAGGGGAATTCTACCTCCAAGCTACACCCCCAGCCCTATTTTTTATTCTTTATTTTTGAAAAAGGGTCTCACTAAGTTGCATAGAGCCTCACTAAGTAGCTGAGGCTGGCCGTGAACCCAGATCCTCTGGGCTCATCCTCCCAAGAACTGGGATTACAAGTGTGCGCCACCATGCCTGGCTTCAATATTATTGAAAAAGTAGAAAAAGTATTTCCAATAGCCAAGAAATGAAAACAACCTAAGTATCCATCAAGTGATGAATAGATAAAATTGTGTGTGTGTGTGTGTGTGTGTGTGTGTGTGTGTGTAATGGAACACTATTCAGCCATAAAAAGGATGAAATTTTGCCATTCATGACAATGTGGCTAAAACTAGAGATCATTATACCAAATTAAATAATAGTCCAGGCACAGAAAGACAAATACCATATGTGATCTCATTCATATTTGGAATATAAAAAAGTTGATGTCATAGAAGTTGAGAGTATGCCGGGCGTCTTGGCGCATGCTTGTAATCCCAGCATTCGGGAGGCTGAGACCGGAGGATCCGGGTTTGCGGCCAGCCTCAGCAACCTAGTAAGGCACTCCGCAACTTAGTGAGACTCGGTTTCAAAATAAAGAATGATTAAAAAAAAAAAATAGGGCTGGGGGTGTAGCTCGGAGGTAGAATGCCCGAGTTCAATCCCCAATACCACCAAAAAAAAAAAAAAGAAGAAGTTGAGAGTACACTCATATATAGAAGAGGTTATAAAATGTAAGAGAAAGGGTATGATGAGGAAAGGTTGAAAGATGAGTACTAAGTTGTAGTTGTAAGAAAAATAAATTCTGGTGTTTAATTTCACGGAATGACCATAGATAATGATAATATATTTTATATTTCAAAAGCAATAGAAGAAAAGATTTCAAATGTTTTTAAAATACAAATGAGCAGTGTTTGAAAAAAAATAGTTTGCTTATCCTGATTTTTTTGTATGTGTGAATGTGGTACTAGGGATGGAGCTCAGGGGCATTCTACCTTTGAACTATACCCCCATCCTATTTTATTCTTTATTTTGAAACAGGGTCTCACTAAATTGCAGAGGACCTCACACATTGCTGAGGCTGGCCACGAACCTGTGATCTTCCTGTCTCAGCCTCCCAAGTACTGGGATTACAAGTGTACATCACCACATCTGGTTGCTTATACTGATTTTTAATGTTACATAACATACATATTTATTAAAAGATCACATGGTACCCCCACGAATATATATATTCATATATATATTCATATATATTCACATGTATTCACATATATATATATATATAAACTTATATATATATGTATATGAACTTATACATGAACTCTGTTGGGAACCTTCTTCGTCATCAGCTTCGAGGTCACCTGGATCCAGCTAGGGAGGGACACAAACTACTTGCCCAAGGACCAAATGAGACCAATAAGCAGGGACCCTGATGATAAGCAGGGACCCTGACAACTTCCTTATTTCCCAGAATTTTACCCTTTCCTTCCCTGATTCATCCATGACTACCTTGATGTTTTTCATTGACTCATCCCATCACTGCTTTACTGTATCCTGTGATTACTCATTTTGACAATGTATTGGTTATAACCCTCAATATAAGAAAGACACTGGTGGAGGGAGAACTAGGAGAGATATCTCTCTCCTCCCCAGCCTCCTCAACTGCCCACTTTCTCTAATATAATAATTTTCTCTAAAAATCATTTTGACTCTGCGGTCATTCATTCGAGAGACTTCTAATCAGTCAACATCAACACTGTCACATTAATATATGTGTGTTTGTGTGTGTGTATGTGTATGTATGTATAAATTAAAAGCAATCAGTGAATGTTGGCAAGAATGTGGAGATAAGGTAACCATTGTAGACTGTGTGTGAGGATGTAAATTGGCGCTACCACTATGGGAAAATTATGAAGGTACCATGAAAAGTTAAACATAAAACTACCTTGTAATCTAGTAACCCTACTTCTAGAGATATACAAAAATTCTAAAGTCAAAACCTCAAAGACATATCCATACTCCAATGTTTATTGCAGCATTATTCCCAATAGCCAGGATATATAAGCAACCTATATACCCAGATGAATGGAGAAATAAAATGTTATGTATATACAATGTAATAATATTCAGCCTTGAAAGAAGGAAATTCTGCTATTTGTAATATGGATAAACCTGGAGGACATTGGATAAATAAAATAGGCCAGACAGGTCATATACTACATGATACTACTTGTATTATGAATCTAATTTAGTCAAGCTGTTGGAAGCAGGAAGTATAATGGTGGTTATCAGGAGCCAGAGGAAGATAAAATGAAAAGATAATGAAGGGTACAAAATTTTGGTTATAAGATGAGTAAGTCCTAGAGGGCAGACCTTATGTCATGTAGATAAATTTAAGGGGTAGATTGTGTTGACAGTTTCACAGGTGTACACTAATATTCAAACTCATCAAGTTGTAAACTTTAAATATTTATAGCTTTTTGTGTGTCAATCATACTTTAATAAGGTTGTTTTAAAAATAGGCATGAATCCCATAATTGCTGAATCTATAAAAGCAGTCACAAAATAAATGGTGTGGATTAAAATAAGAGAGAAAACACAATGAGGTATTGGCAAAAGTTCTTCATTGAATGACAATATTAAATGGCACATGATGATGAGAGCATATAATTTTAAAAAAGCAAATGCCATCCCATGTGCATGCCAGGAATGATTCTACTTTAGAGCTGGATAAAACCATTGATAAGTAGAGCTTGAACCATTTCCTCACATATGCAACAGGAATTTGTGAGAAAACTCGGATTTTTGTTGCTGTTTATGAAAACTCAGAGAAGAAATTTTTTAACTTTAATTAGCGCCAACATGTAAAATAGAAAAAGGTAAAATATATTTTAATCAGCACCGACAGAGTAGCAGCTGTGAATGCAGTGATGAAGAGTGAAGGTACTCAAAGTTTGCTTTTCAATGCCAATTACCACATTCCATTAGTCACAGAGAATAATTGGTCTTGCCTCCTAACTCTAATTCATTATGAAAGAAAACGATTCAAAAATGTGAATGTAATTATATTGTGCCTCCGAGCATAAGTATTTTCAGGGTGCCTGTATTAGCCAGCTTTCAATTACTACTACAAAATACCTAAGGCAATTTACTTATAAATAGAAAAGGTTTATTCTGGCTCATGGTTTGGGAGTTCCAGTCTCAAAGTGGTCCCTTTGCTTTGGGCCTCTGAAAAGGCAATGCATTGTGGGAGAAGCGTGTGGTAGAGCAAATTACTCATCCCATAACCAGAAAGCCAAGAGAAAAAATAAAAAGGTAAGAATTCTGTGATACAACACCAATACTCTGAGGACTTTCCACCAGGTCCCATCTCCTAAAGCTTCTACCACCTCCCAATAGCACCGCCTCTAACACATAAGCCTTTGGAGGACACTTTGTCAAACCACAACAGTGCCTAGTTTAAAAAAAAAAAAAAAAAGCTGATGTGGTGACACACAGTGGTAATTCCAGTACTTGGGCATCTGAAAGTGGTGAATTGCAGATTGCAGGCTCAATGCCAGACTCAGCAACTGAGTGACAGCCTCAGAAACTTAAAGAGACCCTATTTCAAAACAAACAGGGCTGTGAGTATAGCTTGGAGGTAGAATGCCCCTAGGTTAAGTCCCTAATATCAAAAGAAACTTGCTTGACTGCTGAGAGGTAGCAGACATGGGACAAATCTGAGGCGGTTGTCCCTTTAGATCGGGGGTTTGTCTTTGTAATTCTGCCATCTTCACAAAGAAAACCTGCCTCATTAACCTGTAGCTCTATGGGGTATAGGGACACATGGAAAAGGGCCGACCTGGCCCATCAGGGAAAACACTTCCTGAAGCAGACCTACATGCACAAACTCATGAGCAAAAGGAAGGCCTATTTTAGTATACTGCTGAGATTTTCTGATTGTTTTGCACCATTATTGTGGAAATACTTCACTAATGACAATGTTCAAAATGGAAGACTTTTAAACTCTAGCTGTGGCTCAAAAATCAGAAGTGTATATTTCAATTGATATAAAACACTATATTCCTTCCAAACATTTTAATGATTGTTATCAATCAAATTTTAATTTGGCCTGATTTTGTTGTTTTTAAATTGCAATGATTTTTTTTCAATTTACCTTCTGCTTTATATTGTGAGTCAAAAGCCTATTAGTATAGAAAATGCTAAATTTGAAAGTGATGTCAAGTATAATTTTTCAAATATAAAAGTCAAGTACCTTGAACCTTTGCTACTTGAAATTAGAAAATTGCTTTCCAAACACACACACACACACACACACACACACACACACACACACACAATTGCTTTAAATTGTTAAAAGAAAAAAATCCCCATGAGTTCTCTCTCATGCATGTATCATCCATTTTAATAGTATGCTAATGTTATATATAGATGTTAGAGCCCAGTCAGAGGCCATTTGGGGGTGCAAGGAAGGTTACAGCAGTGAAATCTCCAGAGAGAAGAAAGTACACAGAGTTGCTATCAGGAGGAGAAGACACAGCAGCTTTAGTCTACAAACCAGTTGCTTATATAGAATTCTGCACAAAATTGTGTCGTATGCTGCCCAGTCAGGCTTACATAACCAAATGCATATCTGCAGTTGCACAAGCTGAATGCACATCTGCAGCTGTGCAAGCTGGGGGTGGGGAGAGGGTTATGTGGCCACTGTCAGTCTGTATTTCCTCTGGAGCCCCACACTCCACCCCCTATGGGGTGGCAGTATACAATTTAACCCAAAGACCGCAACAGCAACACATTGTAGAACAGGTAACTATTATTCTTCCAGCCACACAGGTGAGGCTAGTTAATACCCATCTCCAAGAGGATCCCAGTGAGTTCCACCAGGTTGTAATTGGGCCTTCCTGTAAGGCTTGAATAACTACACTTCTGTATCCATTTCCACTAAGGCCTCTGCACCTGCTGCTGATGATCTGGAATGTACACACAACCTTCTACATGAAAAAGAGCACACGTCCTACCTTGGGCAACAGTACGCAGCTCTAACACCATTTTGTTCTGCAAAATCACCTTCCACATCTGGATGTCTTCATCCATTAAAAGGGAAAGAGCCTGTTGAGGCCTATTTAAAGCTTCTGCAACATGTTGGGCTAAGGCTACCACCTGCAACTCTACCTAGACTAAAACAATGCTAATGGGTAAAACTACCATGCAGCCTGGCACACACAGTGCCAGCAATGATATGTGGGGGTCCCAATTATTAGGCTTATGAGAAAAAGTGGGGAGTATCTGTCCCTGGATGTACATCCTTCCCCAGGTACATCATCCAATTTGATGGGCAGAGAGGTATGGCCAGCCATGATGTCCACAAACCCAGAAATAATCATCTGGGAGAATATCAATGGGCTTGGCCCCTATTATTTTCTCCCATGCCACCACTAATTGATATCTAGTAAACAAGTAACAATTTGATGTAGTTCTTGGGGCACCCATCCAACAATTCATTTAGTCCAGACTAGGTCACCTGTTCTATATACAAAGGTGCTATGCTTACAAGTTCTGCACATTCCCCTACTAACCAATATTTAATAGGGTAGATGGTCTACTCCATCACTGACCCAGTACCTGTAATGGGTTCACAAGCTAAGAGGGCAGTGTATATTACCATTATTTCTCAATAAGGGAGTAAAACACCTCTGCCCCTTTCCATAATTGTGACCAGAATCCAATTGGACTATGCCTAGTGCCCTGTTTCTGCCACAGCCAGAACCTGCATCATTCAGTTAAACTGTTATGAGAAAGGAAGAGCAAAGAACACTCACCTCATCCCGCCCACTGCACCACTTCTTGGGGGTGCAAGGAAGATTTCAGCAGTGAGATCCCCAGAGAGAAGAAAGTACACAGAGTTGCCAAACCAGTTACCAGTTGTTTATATAGAATTCTGCACAAAATGGCGCAGCTCCACACTAGCATGGCACTCACAGGTGTGTTTTTATGTTGCCCAATCATGCTTATATCTCTCTATACATACCTGCAGCTGCACAGGGCAGGTGCACATCTGCAGCTGTGAAAGCTGGGGGGTGGGGATCATCGTGTGCCCACCACCAGCCTGTATTTCCTCTGTGGTCACGCAGTAGAGAACCTACTTTTATATAAAATGTATCTTAAATAATTCACTCAAGCAGGAAGATTCCATTGCTATAGCCGCCGCTAGGGCCATATTTTCTTCTCTTTTGCTGTATCTGTCTAATAACAGAGAATGTGATTGCATTTCTCCTCATTACTACATTAGACAAATTGGATTTAAGGGTCAGAAACTCTACTGAAAACACTTGATAGGACCATTTGGGATATCAAAAATAACTAGAGTTACAGTGAGCATTTCAGACTCTTTACATTATTCCTCATGTATTTGAAAACATATTTTCAGGGAGTTTAATTGTCATAAGAATTTATGCATAATACAGACTATAAAATGATTTTTCAGAGTTGGCTGGGTTTTTTGTTTGTTTCTGTTTTTGTGGTACTAGGGATTAAATACAAAGCCCTTCTGTCCCCAAGCAATACCCCCAACCCTATTTTGTTTATTTTGAAACAGAGTGCCACTATTGTTAAGGGCCTTGCTAAATTGCTTACACTGGCCTCAAACATGCAATCCTTCTGTCTCAATCTCTGAAGTATTGGGATTACAGGTATATACCATCACACCTGGCTTGTTTTCCAATTTTTATTGTGAGTTATTCTCAATGAAGGAAGGGGAAGGGAGCAAAAACTAGGCTTTAAATTTTTCAAATCTGTCCGCTCAGTGGTGCACACCTGTAATCCCAGTATTTGGGAGTTTGATACAGGAGGATTGCAGGATGGAGGATATTGGCAATTTAGTGAGACCCTCAACAACCTAGTGAGACCCTGTTTCAAAATAAATACGTCTGAGTATATAAGTCAGTGGTAGAATGCTCCTAGGTACAACTTCTAGAACCTCAAAAAAATGAGATGTTCTGAGATATCTAAATATAAATAAATATATACATGTACATATATATGCTAATATTGATAGATATAGAGATATAGATTAGGTGAATTCATCAAAAAGAATCACTAGAGCCAGGAGTGGTAACGCATGGTTTTAATCCTAGTACTTGAGAGGCTGAAACCGGAGGATCCAGGTTCGCGGCCAGCCTCAGCTACCTAGTGAGGCCCTCCACAACTTAGTGAAACCCTGTTTCAAAATAAAGAATAAAAAATAGGGTTGGGGGTGTAGCTCGGAGGTAGAATGCCACTGAGTTCAATCCCCAGTACCGCCAAAAACATTTTAAAAATCACTAGAATATACTAACTAGTCTTGTACCAAGAATATAGATTTATAAAAATTGAAACACATTTTCTATTATACATATTGAATAAATAAAGAATAATAAAAAACCAGCTTATCTTAGATTTCTTCTGAACTTCATGAGTCATGGTAGTAAATATGAAAATAATTTTAAATATCTTGAGCAGCATTGTAGATTCTAATTAATTGCTTTTATTACAAGAATTTCTAATGTTTAAAAAATATTTAAGTTTATTGAATTCAGCTATTCAGGATAACCATTCTCCAGTTTTCTATTTATTTTGGCAAATTTTCAATCTACTTTCCACATTGGTCATTCTTATTTTCAGAATTCAGCAACCTGTATGTGTAGAATATTATTTTACTTCAGTTTTCAAAGATTTAAACACTACTAAACATGGAGTGTGTATAATTCTATAAAGATGGGTTTTCGTGGGATATTCATTTGAAAACATGAAAGACAGAACCACCACAAAATGGCCCAGAGGTGCGTCTTCACAGAATAACAGCACAGAGCTGGCTTGAGAAGCACCACAGGTGCTTAAGACAGTGAGCCCCAGTGCAGCCAGACAGCACCTGTTGATGTTCACAAAGCATTCTTCCAACATCTTACACTCCCAAACATCTAGGGCATCGCTTTTTAAAAAAAATATTTGTCTGCGATGTATGTGTGTGTGTGTGTGTGTGTGTGTGTGTGTGTGTGTGTGTGTGTATACGCACGCGCATGTGTTTCTGGGGATTAAACTGAGGGGTGTTCTACCACTGTGATGCACCCCTAGCCCTTTTTATTTTTTTATCTTGAAACTAGGTCTCCGCTGCGTGTCGTGGCGCACTCTTGTAATCCCAGTAATTGGGGTTACAAGACAGGAGGATCATGAGTTCACAGCCACCCTCAGCTACTTACTTAGTGAGGTCCTCTACAACTTAGTGAGACCCTGTCTCAAAATAAAGAATAAAAAATAGGGTTGGGGGTGTAGCTTGGAGGTAGAATGCCCCTGGGTTCAATCCCCAATACCACCAAAAAAATAAAGAAAGAAACTGGGTCTCATTAATTTAATGTGCATTGTCCTTGAACCTGTGACCCTTCTGTCTCAGCCTCCCAAGTACTGACATTAATGGGTACAACACTGCACCTGGTGGTGTGTTTTATTTTTTCATCCCTTTAAATTTGTCCAAATTCAAATCACTCAGGGGTACACACTCCAATGTTTGGCTTCAGGGGTTGTTTCTTTGTGCTGTGCTCCACTCAAAAACAGTAGCAAGAAAATTAAGAACCACCACACAATGTGTTCACTCTGAGGGTGCTGCATACATTGGCCTTCATTTTTAGCACAATTATTTTCCTATTTTATAGATGAGAAAACCAAAGTACTGAAGCTTAAATAGTTTGCCCAGACTCATGGTTTTAGAGAGTTCTTTGAGGCACAAATTTGTGTTTCTTTACTTTTTATTTTTCTTTCTTCTGCTGTCTCTTGTGTTTTCCCCTTTACTTTTCTCTACAAAAGCAGTCCATCCTTAATGTGCCCTTACATAATGACTTGGTTGAAGAACAGAATAGCCTGGGGAGCACAGGGGGCCTTTGTGTATTTATTTGTTCAAAAGATCACCCCAACTAAGTGATCATACTAAGTAGTTCCAAAGGTAGTAAGGAGGGGAAAACCAGGAACAGAAGAGAGCAAAGGAGGGCAATGGAGGATTGTGAGTCCCCAAGGAGAGAAAGCCATCCTCTCATTCCCACTCTGAGTCCTTGGGTGAGAAACCTCCGTGTGGTCCACTCAGGTACCACAGCGAAGGCTCAGATGAGGCCCACAATTCTTGGCCTAACAAATACACCTTCTGCTCCCAGCAGCTCAGAGCATCTCATTGTCAAGGGATCCTGAAAACACAGTCAGTACTGACAAATAGGGCCTAAAGCACAGAGGCACCTCCTCCATTCCAGTACTCGAAGTGGGAACTCCAGGAACTGTTGCACGATTAGGATGGGGAGTGCTATGGCTTGTTCCCCCAAAATTCATGTGCTTAGTTCCACGTACATTGATGGGTAGTGGGACCTTTACAAGGTGTGACCTCCTGAGAGGCGATTGGGTCATAAGGATCCTTGTGAAGGGACTAGTGCTAATTTTACAGAGTGGATTAGGTCTCAGCAGTAGATGAGTTTCTGTGAGAGTGAGTTTTTCTAACAGAGTGAGCCTGGTCTATCCCTGGTCCCTTGCTTTCTCTGTCACCATGTGAGTTCTCACACATGTACTCCCACCAACTGTGAGGCCATCAGGCATGTTATAACAGACAAAAGGCCCTCGCCACAGGCCAACCAGGTGGGGCCACCCAATCTTGACTGCCAGCCTCCAAAATTGTACCTTAAACCTCTTTTTTTTTTTCATTATCCAGCCTCAGATATTTTATTATAGCTACACAAAATGGACTAATTCAGGGAGAAACGAAAACCTGATCATAGTTTGCATTTTTTTGCCACATGAAGTGAGATTTAATTTAATGTTATAAGAAGACCATGATATAATATGACAGAGACATTGAGTCTCTGGAGAAAATGCATTTGTGCTGTACTGATTTTCTTTTTTTTTTTTGCGGTACTGAGGATTGAACTCAGGGACATTCTACCTCCGAGCTACACCCCCAGCCCTATTTTTTATTCTTTATTTTTGAAACTGAGTCTCACTAAGTTGCGGAGTGCCTCACTAGGTAGCTGAGGCTGGCCGCGAACCCGGATCCTCCAGTCTCAGCCTCCCGAATGCTGGGATTACAAGCGTGCGCCACCACGCCCGGCTGTGCTGTACTGATTTTCCAGAAGGTTCATATTGATTCTCCTTGATATCATATCAAAAGAAGAGTGTGTGTGAATTGTCTTTTCAGGAGGCCATTTTGTCAAAATACAAAATCCTTGAGGTTAAATGTCATGAACAGTTGTACAAGAAATTCTGGACTTTAATTTGAAACTACAATAGCATAACAGAATAGAGTTTTTATCTTAACAATCTACAGAAATATCGAAAATGCCTAAATTCCATCTGTGTCATCTATAGGAATAATCTCCTGCCAAAACTGAAAAAGTATTCTTTGTAACTTTACTTGAAATCAATCCATCTATAATTATCTTGTCTTTTCTCCTGAGCAAAAGTATTTTTACGATTTTCTAAAAAAACAAAATAGGAAGAAAAATAAAATGTGACATTGTTACTTGGTAGAGTTATTTAAAATATGTGTACCGTTTTTAAAATGATGGACAGATTATCCACACTGCCTGAGCATAATGTATGATATGGATAAATGCTCCTTTGTTTTCTTGTTGAAGATTTTCCTCCATGACAAGACACAGTTGTCAGAACTCCAGCAGAACTCTGCTTTTTTGGCAGGGAAAACAATTACAATGTAAGGTTTGTTGACTCCTTTTCAAATATAGCTCCTTTCTCCACAAAGGTAGCTGACAGATTGTAGAAATTCTAACCAAAGTGAACACCAAGAAGGTACCTCTTGTTTCTAGAAAAGATATGTCTGTCAAATTCTCCAGGTAGATGCTCACAATATCAGTTATTTAAAAAGATACTTTGAAATGCATGATATTTTTTAGACCTAAGAGAGACAATGGTTTTATGATACCTGTCAATCTCTGAACAAATATTTTATTATTTGGTCTTGAGCAAAAATACACAACTCTAAGCCAAAATATCATTTGTTGTCATAAATCCATCAAAAGACTGAAAGTTACTTTGTTTGTGTGTGCCAACTCTTTCCAAACACATTTATTTCAGAAGATTAACTATCATTTAGATATTCACTCGCCATTCTGTTAGGTCAGCATGTTGAATGTCTGGTAGGATGGTACTTCAGTCTTCTTGAGTTACCTTTTTTGAGCTCCTGAGTAACCTGTTGCCAGGATTCTGACACAGAGAGAGAAGTGACTGGAGTCATTTCAGGGATTTCAGAAGCCTGGAGGAAGGCCACCTTATCACTCTCTCTATCATGGCAAAGTCCTGAAGAGGAAGATAATTTTCTGGATGCTACATATGTTGTTTGCTTGTTTGATTTTGGTTTAGCTTTAAGGGTTTTTTTGTTTTGTTTTGTTTGTTTGATTGTTTGTTTGGTTTTTGTTTGGTAGGAGTGAAGTGAGCTAGAAGAGAAGTTTTAAGCTCTTGTACAGATTCATTCTTTGTTACAAGCAGGCAGATGAAGTTATACTCCACTCAGCCTGAGCTGCTTCTATACTTTGTTGAAATTTATGTTGGCTATTTGAATTTTGGTCTGTTGTTGTTGTTGTTTGGTTTGGTTTGTTTTGGTACTAGGTATTGAATACAGGGACATTCCACCTCTGAGCTATACCCCGAGGCCCTTCTCTTTTATGTGAAACAGGGTCTCACTAAGTTGCTGAGGCTGGCTTCAAACCCCCCATCCTCCTGTCTCAGCCTCCCAAGTACTGGGATTACAAGTACATGCCAGCACACCTGGCTACTATTACATCTTTCTAAAATCATGAACATCATATTCTTTTTTTAAAAATATACATTATTTTTATTTTAAGGTATACATTCTTTTTTATTTTTCTTTAAAATAGACATTATTTTATTTATTTTTATATTTATTTTTTTATTTTTATACTTTTATTGGAACTTTACAGTATCACATCATAATGTAGTTCACAATTTTTGTATTCTAAAAAAGTTACACAGAATTTTAAACTATTGATTAGAAGGTGCAAAATGTAACTACTTTTAACAATAAAATATTTTATAAACTTACTTTAGAGCTCAGAAACAAGTATACAAACTAACTTCTGTAGCAGAATAATGATAATATTAATACTCAAGCATGGAAAATTGTACCCTTAGGCAACCATTCCAGTAATTAAAGGATTGTTGAAATGACATGAAAAGAAATCACTATGGAATTATATATTCAGAAATATAGTTGCCCTAAGTAAGAGAACAAATTTTTTCATAGAAAATACCTCTTTTCATATCACCATGAGACATCTCTCTAGGTTTGAACAGCCAGGAGTTTGACGCTTGGGCATTTCTACCCATTTATTATAGGAGAAATGGAACTCTGTACATCCAGGAGATTTAGTATATTATTGATAAATACTATTTAATTTAGTTTTAAGAAAACTGAAAGAGACATTGTACAAAATATATATCCTTAGAAACAGAAAATATCAACATTGGAAAAGGTCATCTCCTTAAATATAACTGGTTATACAGATAAGAAACAAAGAGAATTAGTAATTTGTCCAATTTATAGCAAGCAAGGCTAAGAGCCCATATCTCTTGAATCTTTGGTGAGTAACCTCCCTATTGAATCATATAATCTCCTCACTAGAACTTTTTTTGTAAGAAAGAAGGAAGAATTTCAAAATCGTGCAGAATCACAGCCAAACTCCACCTTCTTTGGTATTTGATTTCTAAGGGCTATGCTTTCTTAAGGCTCTTTTTTTAAATTTTATTTTATTGATGCACTGTAATCATACATCTTTGTGAAGTGCAAGCTGGAAGAGGCATATGGGCACACCATGCACACCAGTCTTGGTTAGCCCTTCCCCAATTCTCACTCCATTCTCTCCTCCCTCCCTCTTCTCATGTTCAGTTTAGTGATTGAGTTTGATATGTTTTTGAATATACATCATGTGCATTAGGGTGTTTCTCCCTCCTTCCATCACCTTCAGTTACCTTCTTTGCTTATCCAAAGTTTCTCTTTCTTTGTCTAGAGTCCCTCTTATGTCCCACTTTCTCCCTAGCTTCCACATATTAGGGAGAGCATACGATTTTTTACGTTTTGTGACTGACTAATCTCAGTTAACATAATGTTTTCCAGGTTCTTCATTGTTCCTGCAAATGAAATGATTTCATTCTTCTTTAAGGCTGAGTAAAATTCCATTGTATACATATCCTATAGTTTTGTAATCCATTCATCTGTTGATGGACATCTCAGCTGGTTCCATAGTTTGACAATCATGAATTGTGCAACTATAAACATAGACACACATGCATTGGTCTGATAGTTTGGTTTCCATTCTTTTGGGTAGATAGATACCCAGAAGTGATATTGCTGGATCATATGGTTGGTTCATTCCTGTATGTCTGAGGATTCTCCATACTATTTTCCAAAGTGGTTGCACTAATCTACAATCCCATCAACAATGTATTGGAGTTCCCACTTCTGCATACCCTCACCAGCATTTGTAAGAGTCTTTTGAAAAAGATAAACTTATCCATACTGATGTCAAGTTTAAGCTCAGATTTCTAATGAAGTTAAAGAAAAAATGTAGCCAATTTTCCTAATTACATATGGAATTTGTGTAGCCTCCAGAAATTACCTTCCCCGACTGACTACAGAAAACCCCATATTACTACTAACTGGGTCTGCTAGATGCCTTCTGTCAGCTATATTTTACATTTCCTCATGGTTTTTCAAGGCTACAGCCAGAGGGGAGAGAGATTAGGTGGTAATAATGTGTCTGTCTATCCCTTCTTCCTTTGTTTTGCCCAGAACACCAGACTGAGTTCAAGATTAGATTTATATAATACATCTTTTTTCTTGAAAAGGTGTCCAGGATAGATGAATCCAGATTATGCTTTTCCTGGAGAACCTTAAGCCATTAGCATAGGCATCAGAGTCAATAGAAAACGGAATTTAGATATTGAAAATTGTTACAGTAAGGCCTATGTTACAATTTAAAAACAAATAACAGCACTTTCGATAATCTGTAGATATATTTCCAGGCAATGGTTTTCTGGTAAATGTCTAACAAGATCTCCGGAGGTGGGGGGGGTCTGTAAATGTACATGGTATGTATGTTTATTATAAAATTTATTGACATAAGGGTGTATATCACACAAGTTATAAATAATATATAATACTTTTATATATAGTTATATACATATAAGTAGTTGATTTTCCCAGAATATTTTCATTGATTTTTGCCAAACTTTGTTATCAGTAGACAAGCCTTGTATCAGTGATGAACAAATAGAGTTCTGACATGAATGCTATTTTATATCTTCACTTACATTAGGATGAAAATAAAACAAAGATGTATGTTGGCACTACACTCATTCAATGACTGTGCTAGCAAATTCTTTACTAAATCAGGCAATACTTTTCAAATAATGGTATTAAGTTTCTTTCTTTTCTTTTTGCTATTGTCAATATAATAGCTATAGACATGCACACTTTTAATATATGCTATTGATATTTTCTCTGTCATTTACTTAATTCTACCCAATAAACAAAACAATGAATCATGTCCTGATTTGTAGCATTTACTGATTTCAGTAAAGTAAATGTTCCTGCTAAGACTGATTTCAAGCTAGCAAAATGATATTGCTAAAAATGGAATTTGGAAAACATATTAAACAGCACATCATTATATGGCATTTTCACCATACACATACAACAGGTGTAAATAACCTCAAGAGGTTTGAAAATAGAAAATGTAGTAAAATCATTAGGAAGTGAAGAGGAGAGACTAGAGATGAAGTTTGTGAGGTCAGCAGGGGCAGGCCCACAGGTAGTAAGACCACTGTAGGTCTTATTAGAGATTTTGGTTTTCATCTTAAGAGAAATGCATTTGTGGTTATTGAGGAATTTTTCAGGCAGGGAGAGGCATGATACAATCAATTTTGAATATTAGAAATCATTTGGCATCAAAGTGCAGAGTGGATTGGACTGTTTCATAGTAGATGAGGAAGACCACCTCTGGAAATCCAGTCCCCTCCCCAAAAGGGAATAGTTTGACTACTTGACAAGGAGCAATGGCAATAGGGAGTAAAATAAAAGTCCAACCTAGAGACATCTAAGAAATAGCATCAACAGGAATTGGAGACTGGTTAAATATGGGCCAAGGGTTGAGGAGAGAGAGCAACTAATCAGTGTCACGTTTCTTATGGGTGAAATTTGTGGATATTGGTGCCATGTACTAAGCCAGGCACTGGAAGAGGCTTACGGTTTTCTCTTTGGAGTGATGGGGGAGAGAGCACAAATACAGTAACTGAGTTTGATGTACCTATGAAATGTTCCAGTGGAGACAGTGAATGAGCAGAAAGAGGGTAACAGAAGCCAGGAGAGAGTGAGATTGTCTCAGCAAGGCTTCTAGCAAAAGTTCTGCAGAAGCCTAAGGACCTGTGAAGTGTCGCTGGGGCTTCCATGGGAAAGTGTGAAAAAATATTAAAACATCAGATTTTGAACTCCACATGCTGCATGATGAGCTAAGAATGTGCATTCCTATTAACAGTTTTCTTAGAGAATGTTCAGCCCCACACAGTAGTGAATAGGACAGTGCTCATTTGGATGAGTCCATTCTCAGATTTTAACAGAGGGTAGGGAGGCTTTGGATATCTGTCAAGTGCTGTGTTGCACAAAGGAAAGGAAGATAGGTAAATGGTGTTCACGTTGTCCTACAAACTCTTTCCTACTTCCCTTAGGTACAGTCTACCAAGTAAGAAAACAAATAAGCTCTACTGGTGTAATAGAAAATCAGAAGAACATTTTCATTCCAAAGAAGTTACTTATGCACACTGAGATTATTTTGATCCCTGCTACTTATTGTAGAAAATGATGTAAAATGTGAATTATAAAGGTTAAAAATAAATTGTATCATGAGGTTTTTGCAAGAAAAAGATTTATTTCATTTTGGTTATTATTATTATTATTATTATTATTATTATTATTATTATTATTTGTTTTGTACTGGGGCTAGAACCCAGGGGCACTCTGCCTCTGAGCTATACCCCCAGCCCTAATTTATTTTTTACTTTTGAACGGAGTCTCACTAAATTGTAGAGGGCCTTGCTAAGTGGTGAGGCTGGTCTTGAGCCTGCAATTCTCCTGCCTCAGTCTCCCAAGTACAAGGAATTACAGGCATGTACCACCACACCTAGCTATAATTTATTATTCAATAATGGCTATATTATTAACAATTGGCACACAAAATTCCTGAAAATTTAACAGTCCTTTCATATGAGTTGCTATGAACCAACCCCACCATACCACTGGTTCCAGGTATCAATGTGTATGTCTTAAAGTGAGGTCCCAAACAGGAACCAAGTTCCTTATTACGACTGAGGAATTAGCAAACGCCATTAAAATAAACCTACAAATTCATGATAAAACACTGCATTAAGGAAACCATGTGGTTCCCAGAGAATAGATGTTAATGCAGTATTCAATCTACACTGAAATCACACTTTGTTCCCCACTTCATTCTACAATGTGCCACAAATATAGACATCACCGACGACAATGTATTTCCTCCAGGCAGCCATTTAAATGGAAGGGTGTTATCCAAACAGCTATCTCAAAATTCTCATTCATGAGCTCCCTTTTATACCAGTGAGAAATCCTATTTTAAGTACATTATTTGATGCTGACACTACACCCTCGATCCAAGATAGTCATGAAAAATCCAAATTGCCCATGCGCAACACAGACATTGGGAAGGTTCCATTCAAGCTCTTGTAGTTTCTCCACTCCTTTTCATCTTCCCCCTTCCCACCAGCTCTTCTAGCAGACCTCTCTTAAGTGATTCAGCTATTCTGGGCCTCACCCCATGTTCTGGACCTTTGCAGAACTTCACTCATCACTCCTCAGCTTCTCATTGGCTCCAAAGAATTTCAGAAGGTGAACAATCTATAGTATTTCACCTCATTCAGATGTAGTGCCTTTCACATGTCCTTCTTTCCTGTT
>PVLC010007989.1:20829-60753 GCA_004027655.1 Graphiurus murinus
AAAAAAAAAAAAAAAAAAAAAAAAAAACAAAAAAGCTTGTATTTTATAAGCCCTGTTTTTCATTTATATTCTGTCTAAAGTTTTATATGTACACATAACATATGAAGTATTGCAAGGTAAGTGTAATATTAGCATTTTTCTTTGTTGCATAATTTAGGGATGAATGTATTGAGTAAGGGTCCTTCACATTCTGCTCTCTCTTCCCCTTCATCTTTCTATCAATTCTGTATTCTAAATTTCTCTCGAATCTCTGTCCACACTGACACTATCCTAGTCAAAACATGATATGATCATGTTCATTGAAAAACAGCTCATAACTAATGTTCATTTATTTATTCTTTGTTCTTCCAGTCCTTCTTACACTGTGAACATATATCCTTTAAAAATCTGTGAATCTTAAGTTTTTTTTTAAATAAAGTTATAACAAAGCTAAATGATCAAAAGATTTTATTCTCTCCTATTCATCTTATATATCTCTGAAAAACATTTCCTCAAAGAAGCACGCCCTAACCAGGCTAAATCAATTTCCCTTGTTTTGAACACTTAACACATCTTACACTGTATAAAAACAATGAACTGCTGTGCAATTATGCACTTAATGCCTGTCTTCTTTCCCACTATTCTATATGAAATAATGAATCATTACACATGTACTGAAAATCATACTGTATTGCATAAATGTGTAAGTATTGCATATTAATTAAAAAGAAAAAGAAAATATAGGTCAGCTTTGTTTTGTTTACCAAACACATAGTAATAAATACTTTTTGAATGCATGAGTTACTTAAGTAAAGAAATAGGCATTAATTCAGCTTACAAGGGAAGTCCTACCTGTGTGTGTGTGTGTGTGTGTGTGTGTGTGTGTGTGTGTGTGTGTGTTACTACAAATTGAACTCAGGGATGTTCTAACACTGAGCTATACCCCTAGCCCAAGAATTTATTTCTTTATTTGGAAACAGGGTCTCACTAGGTTTCTGAGAGCCTCTCTACATTGCTGAGGCTGGTTTTAAATCTGCAATCGTTCTGTCTCGGCCTCCCAACTTCTGGGATTGCAAGCATGCACCACCACGCCTGGCTATTTTATTTATTTTTAAACAAGGTCTCACTAAGTTGCCAAGAGCTTCACTAATTTCCTGAGGCTGGCCCCAAACCTCTAATCCTCCTGTCTCAGCCTCTTAAAAACTGGAATCACAAGTGTGTGCCAGAGCACCCACCTTGAAGTCCTACCTACTCATAATGCTATTGAGAACACAAACAAGCAAGTAGTATAAAATTAATTGTTCCAAGCCTTAGTTGTTTACTCATGAACCCACCAAAGATACAAAAAATTTCATGTAAATTCCACAGCTTTGATTCAGTATATTAGTTTCCTATTGCTGATATAAAAAATTACCATAAGCTCAGTTATTTGAAAACAACAAAAATTAATCTTTTACACTTCTGTAGGTCAAAAGTAAAAAAATCCATGTGGAGGGAAATATACTAAATGTTATGTGCATGTATGTTTTTATCATTTTGAATCTCACTATGATATATCATTATAATGCACCTATAAAAATTAAAAATACAAAATGAGTCATAAGGGGCCAAAATCAAGAAGTCTACAGGGCTGGTATCTTCTGGCAGTTCTAAAGGACAATATATCTGCGGACTTCTCCAGCTTCCAATTCTTTAGTTGATGCCCCTCCCTCACATCACCCCAATGTCTTGCTTCCTTTGTCACATCTCCTACAACTGACAGATCTTCCTACTTCCCTCCTATAAACACACACCACTACATTGGGCTCACCTAGATCACCCAGGATACTGTCTCTAGCTCAGCATCTCAGCATCCTTACTTAAATCACATCTGCAAAATCATCTGTACTATGTGAGGTCACATATTCACATGCTCCAGGGACTAGGGTATATATCTTTGGGGAAGAATTGTTGAGCCTACCATACTCGACTACAAGAAATGTTTGACAATGCATAGAAAGAAAAATCTGTTATATTTCCTGTCTCTTTGAGAGAAAGAATAATGTTATTTATTCTAAAGCAAGTCCCTTCTGCAATAGAGTTTTTAAATGACTACAAAAATGAGTTTGGCTGCTTGAAGGGTTTTTTATTATAATAATTTACAAATCTCATTAAGCTTTGTTATTGTTTTCTCAATTCTAATGCACAGCTGTCACCACAATGACATGCATGAGTTAGAGGGTGTGAAAAACCACTTGTGGGAAGACTTCCAGATTCTTCTCTTGATATTTATAGTGTGTGTGTGTGTGTGTGTGTGTGTGTGTGAGAGAGAGAGAGAGAGAGAGAGAGAGAGAGAGAGAGAGAGAGAGAGAGAGAGAGAGAAAGAGAGAGAGAGACACTAGGATTGAACCTGAGGGTGCTCTACCAGTGAGCTACACCCCCAGCCCTTTTTATATGTTTTATTTTTTTAAACAGGGTCTGGCTAAAATTGCCGAGGCTGGCCTCAAACTTGTGATTGATTCTCTTATCTCAGCCTCCCAAGTGCAAGGATTAGAGTTGACTGATCTTGCACAATGATTAGATGTCAGTAGTTATTCTCCAGGTAATGTTTTAAAAAGTGAAATGGGAAGTTTGGACTCATTTCTCTAAGTCACAAAGAGAATACTTTTAGACCACCCTAAAATAACTATCCAAACACACATGCATACACACACACACACACACACACACACACACACACACACACAATTACATTTTGTCTTCGAGTTTAAGATGTAAATTTGCAAAATACTCAGTCCCCATTTCTCTTCTAATATTGTTATGTGTTGGCCCTTTTAAAATGAGTCATTGGTCACTTAATGGACATTGCAAAATTAAATTTAGCTGTAACAATGCAACTATCTTTAACAATAAAATCATTCAACTAACATGACAATTTTATATATGACAATGATTTTCAACAGCTGCTTTGAATTTAAAATTGATAGCAAATACCACTAAAGCTCTTATTTGCAAGACTTTCATTATTAATTCTTCATGGACATGATAATAAGAAATAGAACTAAAAATAGTGAAGGATGATCGCTAAGCCACAAAACTGGTTTTATGTATTTTTAAAACATCTGCCTCCTTGTTTTACAGAAGCATTTAACATGATCTTAAAATTTTCCAGAAAGAACAATTCCACAGCTCATTGTAACTGCTACATGAACTGCAACTGATTATTTGTTGTTTACAAAAGTATTCATTTCTATAAAGCCATTTTAAATTATTGGATTCTATACACATATCTAATTGATCACAGGAAAGCCTCACTTAAAATTGTGCCATGTGACAAAGAAAAACCTGTATTTGATTTTTTTTTAATAATGTAAGTAATACCCAGAAGGTAGATGGCATCACAAAGCAGGAGCACATGCAAAAGGAGGAAATCACACAAAAAGACAGGAAGCCAGAGAGGGACCAAGCACAATCTCCCCCTGGGCCCTGTCTCTTAAAACTCCCATCACCTCCCATCACTGACACCCTGGGGAACAAGCATTCTCACATGAACCCTTGGAGAACATAATCATATCCAAATTACAGTACCACTCCAACTCCATCATCACATGGCTAAGAGCATGACCCAAGCCAGTGCGGTCCAACTCTTCCCTATAGCATTTTATTAAACTGGAATCCAGAAAAGGCCAACAACAGAATAAGTAGCTACAATCAAAACCAATTTAACAACTAATTGAAAAGCATTTCCCCCACTCTAATCCCACCAAATAATTGATGCTAAGAGGCTTCCTTCCACAAAACCACCACCACCAATCTGGATACCATGGTCCTCATTTTCTACTTTACATGTAACCTGGGCATTGGAAATGAAGACAGACATTTGTTTGCCTTCCTGGTGTCAGTCAGTAACCTATAATATTCTTCTGTTCCTCTAATCAGGTCCCACTCCCCTAAACTCAGGTAACTTATACCGAATTATCATTGAACATCTCCAGAAACATATCCCTTAGCATCTGACACCTGTTCTTATTTCACTTATACCTGTTCATTCACATTTTCACATTGCCCCATTTTCTGTTAAATCTAATGCAATGACATCTAGTGCCCTGCTTTGTTCAGGGGCTCACTTTGTTTCTTACAAATCTTCGTTTTAACAGGACCCATGTCTTACAAATCAAGGTTTAGTTTTCAAGTTTATTATTTCTGGAATGGGCTTCAAATTTTGTTTTAAAAATAAAAATAAAATGAATTTGTGTCTAATTTTCTTGTTAAACCTGTTGCCTCTGGGTGACTTAAAGGTTGGTTTACAAAGGTGGCCTCCTGCTTCTTGATAACGGAGATGTTCCCTGTCTTCTTGTGGCCACTCCTTGGCTGCCTGTTATCACTAGGAATCTAGCGACTGATCTCCAAGTGTTCCATGAAAGCTATTTTTCCTGTTCAACTTGCCAGTCTGTTGTGCTAAACACACACTTTGCATTCTCTAGTTCCAAGGTTCACTGTGGATTTCCAAGAATGTCGTCTGCCCTTGCTCTATTGGCTGACATGGATTCAGGTTATTCCTAGATCTATTCTCCCAACTATGCCATGCTACAGTTCTGTCAAAACCAGTGACAGATGCCTTTACAAACCATTAAGCCAAGAAGAGAGATTGCCCTGGTGTAATCCTCCCTCATCAGCCAGGGAAGAATCATGTACGATATTCTAAAATCTCTGCTCTCAGAGAACACTTTCTTCCAGCTGTCAATGGATTTTGCTACATAGAAAAGGGAAAGTGGGAATAAACATGCTTCTCTTGCTTATTTAATCAGCTTCATCTCAGCTTTAATGGGTCATCCCTTTTCTGGTATAGAAGATGATCGTGAGAGTCAAGCGTGGTGGTGCAGGCTTGCAATCCCAGTACTTTGGAGGCTGAGACAGGAGGATCTGGGTTCATGGCCAGCCTCAGCTACTTAGTGAGGCCCTCTGCAACTTAGTGAGACCCTGTTTCAAAATAAAGAATAAAAATAGGACTGGGGGTGTAGCTTGGAGGTAGAATGCTCCTGAGTTCAATTACCAGTACCAAAAAAAAAAAAAGATGATCATGAAGAACTCAACCCAAACACAAAACATTATATAAGTAAATAAGTCATATGCCAATCCATTTCACATTTCATACCTGTATTATAGTTCGAAATTTTCTCAGACTACTTAAAGTCATAAACGGCAATGTCAAGGAGAAGCTAACTTTGCAGAACACCAGGGATGACAGCTCAGAATTCTCTTTCTTCTGCTCATATATCCAATATTACCTTGCCTAGCATCGGGCTTTATGCTCCACTTCCACTGTGGTCACTCCTACAGGCTCCAACTCTCTTCTGAAATCCATACTCATACACTTAATGGCCTATTTGGTATCTTTCACTTTTCAATTAGTTCAGCAAATATTTGTTGGTACCTGTTATTTGCAAGGCACTATTTTCACATTCATAGGAAAAGATTGATTGTTTTATAGTCATGGTAAAAAGTAACAACCATAACTGGAATTAAATTTGTTTGCTCAATCAATGATAACTCATCTCAATGAATATGCTCCTGAAAGCCAGCCGATCAATCGCATCTCGTATTTTAGAAAGTCAGTCAATCAGCAACAGCCTCACATCAGTGAACCTGCCTCTGAAATCGGACCATGAAAAAATCCCCAGCCCAGTGACCAGGCTTCTTCAGCTTGTTTAACCCATTCCTGCTGCTGAATGTTCACCAATATTCAAATTTCACACTTCCCAATGCCACCATGTAAAAAGCAGTCTTCTTCAGAGAAGACTTTGTGTCTAACAAAGTCTCCTTTTCTTAAGTCATAAATTCAGCTTTTAAACTAAATGACTAAATAATAATGCAACTCGAGTATATTATGCAAAACCAACATAATATCATAACTATATAGTACAACTACAATTATGCAAATCTAACAAAGTGTCACAACTACATAGTATAACAACTATAAAGTATTAGTTGGGTCTCTCCTAATACTTAGAACAAGCAAAATAGAATTTGAGTTAATCTCAGAATGCTTGATGACAAAACCAAGCTTATTATAAAAGATGATGGCTTCCCAAATGATTTCATTTAGTGTATACTGCTAGCACTGCCATAAAAAAATATCACAGATTGGATGTCGTATTCAGCAGAATTTTATTTTCTCCCGAATGCTGGGATTACAAGCATGCGCCACCATGCCCAGCTTATTTTCTCACTGATCTGGAGAAGTCACCAGACCTGACTTCTTCTAAGTCCTTTCTCCTAGGCATATAGATGACTACCTTTTCACTATGTCTCCACTAGGCCACATTGTTATGCATAAAATTATTTGTATCTCTGTGTGGGTCCAAATTTCTTAAAATGATTTGTGTCTCTGTGTGGGTCCAAATTTCTTCTTGCTATAAGGACTTAAGTCATACTTCATTAAAGACTTCATTTTAATTTAATCACCTTTCTGAAGAACTTATCTCCAATTATGATTACATTCTGAGGAACTGGGGGTTAGAACTTCAACAAATAAATTTTGGAGAGACACAATTCAGCCTATGACATTGAGATACATGACCCACATTAAGATTAAAATAATTTACACCCTGCACCCCCAATGCTGGAAGAGCTGCCAGTAAACATTTTTAACTGTAGGTCCTTTGCAGGAATTGGTTTGAATGAAATCTTCTTTCCCAAAGTCACATCCTCTTGTCAGAGTAGTTAATATTCCAAAAACAGATCAACATGATACTATGAAGTCCTACCCCTCACTTTAACCTGAGACAAATCTAAAAGTCCATCCTATCAGGTGGGCTGAGGCTTCTATTGCAAGTGAAACACATATCACATTCTCCCTCTGCTCAGTCCTTCTTCCTTCTCTTCCATAGTTTATATTCCAAGAATAATTTATAATGTACTTCCTAAATACTAATCTCCATCTCAAAGTTTGCTTCCTAAGGAGATCTGGCCTGTGACTCTTCTGAAATAGATCCTGATTACATTGGAAAAAATAAGTAGATACAAATCTAGTTAGTCTGTTATATAATTTATAAGTTCACAGGAAATTATATTCCACAAGGTTATAGAAATGAGGCAGAGTGTTTGGGTTCCCTTTATACAATATAACTTTTCATAAGTTGTTCATTACAGGTCAGAAATTTAGTCCCTTTTGGGCTGTTTTCATAACGATATCACATTCAGATATCCTTTAAGAGACAAAGTTTATTTAAGCTGTCATTGAAATATGAACTTTTTAGCTCTTGACAAATTTTCCCCTGAGTATAACTGAGCATATGGTGCTTAATAGAACATGAATTAAACAAGAAAAGTACCCAAGGATGTATAAATTCTGGCCCAGTCAACTTTGCTGATCTGAGGAGCAGACGTGGTCACATATCCTCGCCTTGGCTGCTGCTTACTGCCTACAGTGTGAATAGTACACTGCCAGACATAAAGTATAAAGGATCTGATGAGTAACCAACGCCCAGGGCAGACGGCACACCAGTAACCCCATTTTCTAGAACATAACTGAGCCTCTACATGAATGCGGCATATGTCTCCTGTAGGCTCAGCATGTCCTCCAGGAGAAGTCTTCTTCACGATATTGTGGTATTTTTGCCTCCATGGTTCCTGTTATTGTGAATTAATCCAAATTGCAGTCTGATTTCCAATACTATTTTAAATAAAATGGTATGATTGAGTAGCTTCTATCACAAGAATGGTCTGTGTTGTTAACAGATCCCTCTGTGCCTATCGCCAGCATGCCCCACATAAATATTCACACATATATACATTCATAAACAGATAAATGGGCTGCCAAGAAACAAACAAACAAAACAAAAAAACTAGGGTTAGAATAGATCATCATCAGTTGGCCACATACAAACTTCTCAATGAACTAGTTGAAAGATCCTTCACTTGGTTCCAGCTTGCTAGTCAATAACTAGTCTTGTGCATTTTATAAAGATGAGTTTGAGCCATCCAACATTTTCAGGGTGACATCATAATTACAAATCTTTCTTCAACAACCAAATAGGGTAGAATATAGCCAATAAATTTGTTTTCATGGCACAATTTACAGACTGACTATTCTGATGGAGAGTACAAAGATAATGGTATGAAATAGTCTAAAGTCTAACTTAATACAGGAAAAGTTTTAATGGAGAATCCTATGCTCAACATATTATCAATATAGTTATTAAAGGAAAGGCAGGTATACAATATATACTTAGCTAAAATTTAAAGTTTTCAAGAATGGCACTTTAAGATAGAATGAAGAAACAGTTTAAATTTTTCATTAACATTTCATATTATGTTTTAAAATTACTTGAAATTATTTAAAATAAAATCACCCCATCAGCTATGTAAAAGAAAATAAATCACCAAATACCAAAATTATAAAGCAAACTTGAGTGGTCTAATATAAAGTATAGAAATATACACATCTTAGAACATAGATAAATAATGTTTTATGTGATTAAAAGTCTATGAGAAGATTTTTTATACAATACTACAAAGAAATAATATGAGAAAATATCAATTCGTAGAATGTTTCAGTCATGCTGAAAAAAATGGCATGAAATATATCAACTTTTTAAAACCCAATAATATTCCCTGAGGCCAGAAATATTTATGGGTAAACATTATTTTTGCTTCTTTTCCTGATATTCTATCCTTAGGCTATTACTTTGGTAACTGGGGACAATGAGATGATGACCATTACTCAAAAAAAGAAGAGCAGAAATTCTAAGTAAGCAAAAAAAAAAAAGTTTAAAAGTTTATATGTGTGTGTGTGTGTGTGTGTGTGTAATAAAAATGAAGTGCATAGCTGGGTGTGGTGGCGCATACCTGTAATCCTAGTGTGATGGGGTGCGGAATGTACCCCAAGGATAAGGGTTCTTGATATCCGTGGAGAAAAGAATTTCTACACTTATCAGTCACAACATCTGGCAGGTTTATTTAAGGAAAAACTGGGAAAGAAAAAAACTGGGGTGCAGGAAAAGAAGGGGAGTGCAAAAAGAAATCCCCGGCCACCAATTCTTAGGACATGTTCCCCGATCCCGAGCAGAAGTCCAAGAGAGGGAACACGTGGAAAATCCAGGGGGTATATAAGAGGGCGGGGTCCTCATTTCCAGCCCCTCTCCCTCAGGTTCCAAGTAGTCCTATAGGTTGGGCTCTGGGTGAGGGAAGGTCCCAAATAAGCTGGCTCCTCCTCTTTCCAGGTGTATGCTGCTTTAGGTACGTCTCAGGTGGGCTGGGCTGTACGTTTCTCTTGGGCCAAACCAAAGGAAAAACTTCCAAGGGGTGGAATTTTGGATTAACACTCTCCCGATTTTTTTTAAAAAGGCTAAAAACTATATTTCTATGAATTTTCCCGATACCTCCTTCTACCTCACATTCCACTTCTAAGCTACCTCATCACTAGTACTTGGGAGGCTGAGACACAGAGGATTACAGTTTTAAAGCCAGCCTCAGCAACTCAGTGAGGCTCGAATCAACTTAGTAAGACTCTGTTTCCAAATAAAAAATAAAATAGGGCTGGGAATGTAGTTCAGAGGTAGCATGCCTCTGAGTTCAATCCCCAGCACCAAACACATACACACACACACACACACACACACACACACACACACACACACACCACACAAACTAAATGCATTATAATTTTTAATAAATCAAATGAGCAATGATGCCATGTTTCAAAATATTACAATATCAAGCAAAGGAACCCACTACCTTTAAACCATGGTTCCTGTAGCTCTCAATCCTTCCCTGACATTGTTCGCTCAAGTTGTAGGAGATTCTCAAGAAGTTATTCTTCCAGTATCTTTCAAGAAAAAAGAGCACAGTAATAATTTGGACATCTAGTTAATAGTCTTCAAATTGGCTTGACCCCTCTTCTCTTAAGTGTCCTTCAACTTTGGGGAAAAAAAGTCCTCATACTTTTTCATTTTTAGAGTTTAACTATGGAGAGAAACATTAACATGTAAGAATTTAAATTTATCCCCATTACTTATATGAATGCCTTAGAGCATATTCCTAAATGTAACTTTATACATACCATCCCTAAAGAATGCTTAATATATGCTTAGGAATATTCCCACAGTTTCTGGAAACCTTGGTTTTTTTATTTAGATTAACTGTAAGGCCAATTTATATAAATTCAATATATATTTACTTAGGAGACTAGGAATTACATTAATAAAATGAGTTTTATATTAATACTCTGGTTATTGGCATGAGTGATATCTTGGCTAATGTTTGATGTGTTAATAATAATAAAATCTACATTAACAAACATTATCTACATGTACCAGATGTTCAATTAAATGTTACCTCAGTCTCCTGCCAGTATCCTTTATGATGCTCAATATCAATTATTATGGCAAATTGTGCCTATAGGAAATGCAAGAAAGAATGGTTTCATCCTGGACACACAGAGAACATTTCACACTTCACTTAGTAGTAGCAATGTGTGCTTCCTGGTGCTTATCTGTGAAGCAGAGTCAAACTTGTAGGAGATAATCCAAACACCTGTCTACCACTTAAGCACTGAAAACCATTTACATGAAGGTGGTGACTTATATTAGCATATCCCTGTGGAGCTGTCAGAGGACTGCACTTTGACAAGGAAAGCATTAGCCTCAAGTTGCAATGTCTAAAAGACAACTCTGAAATAATTTAAACTAGAAATTTCTGACTATTATTTACATGAGGAAAAAAGTTAAAAGATTTACAATTTATTATTACTTAAAATCATTGATTTCTGGGGAAAGAAATGAGCAAGCAGTTTGAAAACAAAATAGTCCAAGGACAGATTTAGTGTTTGACATAGAATTGTTTATGGCATCCTCTTATAATCTCTGTATTTCTGCAGCTTCAATAGCAATGTGCCATTTTTATTTTTATTTCAGAAATTAGAGTCTTGTGGGGTTTTTTTTAATCTAGATAAAGATTTGTCAGTTTTTGTGAAGTTTTCAAAGAAGGAAGCTTTGGGCTTGTTGATTTTTCTAAATCATTTTTTATCTTGGTTCTAAGTTATTATTTCCTTTCTGCTAGACTTGGGTTTAATTTGTTCTTCTTTTTCTAAAAGTTATAAAAATAGGTTGTTGATTTTAGATCTTTCTTCCTTTGATGAAAATGTTTTAATTTTTAATTTATTAATCTATTCTGTTCGTTCTTTTTGTGTGTGTGTGTGGAACTGAGGATTAAGCCCAGTGGCACAATTCTACCTCTTAGCTACTCCCCCAGTGCCTAGCCCTTTTTATTTTTGTTTTAACTTGGAAACAAAAATTTGCTAAATTGCTGAGCCTGGCCTTAAACCTGGTTATCCTCTTGTCTCACCCTCCCAAGTACCAAGATTACAGGTGAGCTCCAATATGCCCATCACACTGTATTTTTTAACCCACTGCTTTTCTTAAGAATATTGCTTAATTCCCACAAATTTATGAATTTTCAAGTTTTCCTTTGATTATCCATTTCTAACTTCATTCTATTGTAATTGGTAAACACACTTTACATGCTATGAGGTCCCAGGTAGAGTACAGGTTGGTAGTGTTGGTATGACCCCTTGTGCAACTGGGGATACATGTGCATCCTACACAGTATTGGATGCACACATCTCACGCATGCGCATTGGATATAGTTGTGTGCAATGACTATGCAAAGTGCAACATACATGTGTAATGACAAGAAAGTGAACACACATGCACATATCCCACTGACCTGGGCATGTGCCATTTTGTGCAGAACCCTATATGAGGAACAGGACTACAGAATAAAATGGCTGTTTGCTGTTTGCTGTTTGTTCTCCTCTAGATGATGGCTCTGCATGCTTTTTTCCTACCATCTGCAACCACAGCTGGCCCCTGTCTGGGCCCCTGACACGCGCTATCTATGTTTTAATCTATTGAGACTTAATTTTTGACCTAAAATATGATCTTTCCCAGAAAGTGTTCCATGTGCACTTGGGGAGATGAGTATTCTGTTTGTGTTGGGTAGAGTGTCTATATCTGCTAGATCTAGTTATTTACTATGTTGTTTATGTCTTCTGTTTCCTTACTTAGCTTCTGTCTAATTGTTCTATCCATTATTGAAAGGGAGTTACTGAAATCTCAAATCATTATCATAGAACCATTCATTACTTCCTTCAATTCTGCCAAATTTTCCTTCATGTGTTTTATGGTCTGCTATTAGATGGGAAAATGTTTATAATCTTCTGATAATATTACTGAAGATCCTTTTTATGAAATGAAACTTCTTTCCCCCTGCTTTCAACATTCTCTCTAGCTCTCAACAGTTTGATTATAATGTATTTCAGCAGTACTTTTTTTAGTTTATCTTACTTGGAGATTGCTGAAATTCTTGAAGTTATATATCCATATCTTTCATCAATTTAGAAAATATTCAGCCATTATTTCTTCAAATATTTTTGTTCTCTCTCTCTCTCTCTCTCTCTCTCTCTCTCTCTCTCTCTCTCTCTCTCATCTAAGTTGGTGTTGCATGTTGTTCCACAGATACTTTAGGCTCTGTTCACTTTTACTCATTTTGTCTCACTAAATCGTTTCAACCATCAAGTTTGTTTTCTTTATTCTACTTGATCTGCCTTTGAATCCCTATAGTGAATGTTTCATTTCAACTTCAATACTTTTCAGCTCCAGAATCATTTTATTTCTTTTCAAGTTTTCCACTTTTCTATCGATATTTCCACTTTGTTGATACATCATTTTAACTTTCTCACATCTTCCTTTAGTTCTTTTAGAATTTTAGGGGTTATTTTATAGTTTTCTACTATACATCCCATCGGGTCTTTCTCAGGGACAGTTTTTGTTGGTTCATTTTTTTTCCTTTGAATTGGATATACTTTCCTGATTCTATGAATGTCTTGTGATTTTTCTTTTTGGAAAAGAAATCTAAACATTTGAATCTAATAATATAGTAACTCTAGAAATCAGATTCTCCCCAGGGTTGCTGATTTTTTATTTTGTTTTGTTGTTGGAAGCTGCTTCCATGCCAAGGGTTATTCTTATATATAAACCTAATATCTTTTCTAGTCTTTTCTGAGCATGCCACTTTCCTTAGGCATGTGAAGTAACTTTCTAATTTTCCTTATATACAGTTACTCTTTATTGTCCTATTTATTAATTTCTGAATCCCAAAAGGGAATAAAGAGAATGATGAAGTGGATTTTAAAAGGGCACTAGCCTTGTAAGTTCCCCGGAAGTCACTTTAGAGATAGAGGAAGGGTCTCAAAACAAGGTAAGGAGGTGTCTGTCGCAACAAAAGCTGCTCCTTCTGTGTCTGCCCCTCCTCAATCAGAAGTCAAATCAGCAAACAGAACATGGATCCCTATATTTGGACAGAGTCCATATTAGTCATGTTGGTTCCTGAAAATTGCATACACACTGCTCCAGGGATATATGTGCTGTTGACTGCCACAAAACAAGGAGCGGGGTGGAGGTTGGGTAGCACTGATCATAAGAGCTATCATTGATCAAAGTTAACTGCAATTTACTCTCTAAACTTTCACCTGAAAGTTGACAGCTGGTAGGAGACTCCAGAGTTTCAAAATAGTTTTATACAAATTCTTCTAATGTAACAGCTATCTGTATGGAAAGAAAGATGCATGGTACTTGCTACTCTACCATCTTCCCAGAATCCTTTTTAGGTTTTTACTATAACTATCCCCACTTCATAGATGAGAAGATAAAGACTTAGAATGGGAAATTTGATTATCAGACTAGATATATGACACTTTGGGTCATTTCCCTAGTAAAAGTCAGCAGTTTCATTTGACACAAAGAACAAAGATGTTCATAGATGAATAAACTAGTCACCTCAATATTTATAAGCAAAATTCAACTTTGTCTTCTGGATGTTATAATCATTTCTAAGGATGTGTATGTACTCCTCTTTCATTCCAAATTTTCAAGTTTTGATATTTTCATCCAGGATGCCAAATATTACCTCAAAAAATAGACACATGTAAGCCGGGTGTGGTGGCGCACGCTTGTAATCCCAGCATTCGGGAGGCTGAGACCGGAGGATCCGGGTTCGAGGCCAGCCTCAGCTACCTAGTGAGGCACTCCGCAACTTAGTGAGACTTGGTTTCAAAATAAAGAATAAAAAATAGGGCTGGGGGTATAGCTCAGAGGTAGAATGCCCCTGAGTTCAATCCCCAGTACTGCAAAAAGAAAATAGACACATGTAATGCTATAGGATGTAAAATTGCATCCTTTTGTAATTAATTTAAAAGAACTACCAAAAAAAAAGCAAAGTTTTTGAAAATGTTAATAGATTTCAATGATGTGCTCTTTTTTTTCCTTTGGTACTAGGGATTGATCCCAGGTGCATTCTACATCTGAACTACACCCTCAGTCTATTTTTAATTTTTTCTTCATTTTTATTACTGGTGCATTGTAATCATACAACTTTGTTAGGTACAAGCTAGTAAAAGCATACATATATATATCTCTCATGTAACCCTTCCCTAGCTCCACCCCATTCCCTCCCCATCCCTCCTTCTCAAGTTCAGTTTAGTGATTAACTTTGATAGATTTTTGAATGTACATCATGTGCATTAGGGTGTTTCCCACCCCCCTCACCTTCAGTTAAGTCATCTTCTTTCCTCATCTAAGGTTTCTCCTTCTTCATATAGAGTTCCTGTTATAACCCACTTTCTCCCTAGCTTCTGCATATTAGGGAGAGCATCCAATTATTTTACTTTTTGTGACTGACTAATCTCACTTAACATAATGTTTTCAAGTTCCATCCATTTCCATGCAAATGATATGATTTTGTTCTTTTTAGCTGAGTAAAATTCCATTGTGTACATATCCCATAGTTTTATAATCCATTCTTCTGTTGATGGACATCTTGACTGGTTCCATAGTTTGGCAATTGTGAATTGTGAGGCAATAAACATAGATACACATGGTCTGATAGTTTGGTTTCCATTCTTTTGGGTAGATACCCAGAAGTAGTATTGCTAGATCACATTGTAAGTTCATTTCCATTTGTCTGAAGATACTCCATACCGTTTTCCAAAGTGATTGCACTAATCTACAATCCCACCAACAATGTATTAGGGTTCCCACTTCTCCACACCCTTGCCAGCATTTATAGTTGTTTGTCTTTTTGATGATTGCCATTCTAATTGGGGTGAGGTGAAATCTCATAGTAGTTTTGATTTGCTTCTCTCTGATTGTTAATGATGTTGAACAATTCCTCATATATTTATTGGCCTTTTGTATTTCTCCTTTTGTGAGGTATCTATTTTGATCATTTGCCCATTTTTACTGGGTTATTTGTTTTCTTAGCTGTGAGTTTCTTGAGTTCTCTGTGTATTCTAGGAATTAGTCCTCTATTGGAGGAGTAGCTGGCAAAAATTTTCTCCAATTCTGTGGGCTCTGGGCTCTCTGTTGAGGTTCTTGATAGTTTCCTTTGCTGCACAGAAGCTCTTCAGTTTAATGTAATCCCATGAACTGATCTTCCTTTGAGTTATTTGTAATAAGGAGTTCACCATCAAACAAAAGCCCCAGGACAGATGGTTTTCCAAGTGAATTTTATAAAAACTTTATAGAAGAGCTAATCCCAATGCTCCTCAATCTATTCCATGAAATAGAAAGAAACAAGACTCTCCCAAACATGTTCTATGAATCCAATATCACATTAATACCAAAGCCAAAAAGACAGCTCAAAAAAAGAAAACTATAGGCCTAAATCATTGATGAATTTAGATGCAAATCTGCTAGACAAAATATTAGCAATTCACATTCAAAATCACAACAAGAAAACTATACACCATGACCAAGTCAAGTTCATCCCAGGGATGCAAGACTGGTTCAACATATGAAAAACAATCCATGTAATTCACCACATAAACAGAATCAAAGACAAAATCACATGATCATCTCAATTGATGCTGAAAAAGCATTTGATAAAATCCAACACCCATTCATGCTAAAAGCACTGCAGAGAATCGAAATAGAAGGAACATACCTCAACATCATAAAGGCAATATACAATAGGTCCACAGCCAACATCATATTAAATGGGCAAAAAACTGCAAGAGTTTCCACTAAAAACAGGAACAAGACAAGGATGTCCATTATTACCACTTCTTTCAATATAGTACCATTATTACCACTTCTGTTCAATATAATACTTGAGGCTCTAGCCAGAGCAATAAAGCAAGACAAGGAAATCAAAGGTGTAAAAATACAAAAAGAAGAAGTAAAACTATCTCTTTTTGCAGATGACAATACTATACTTAGAAAACCCAACAAAGTCAACCAAAAAAGCTTGTAGAACTGACCAACAAATTCAGCAAAGGGTATGGATACAAAATCAATCTTAAAAAATCAGACGCTTTCCTATGTTTAATTTTGAAACAGGATCTCACTAAATTCTGGAGAGCCTCACTAAAGTGCTGAGACTGGCCGAGAACATGCAATCCTCAACCTCCCAAGTACTGAGATTACAGGAGTGCACCACCACACCCATCTAGTGACTTGTTTTCTTAAAATATTTCCATAAAATATTAAAAGTAAGGCATGAATTATGACATATGAATATATGTCCCTGTTATAATCTGAAAGAGCTCTTGGCTAAATAAAAAGGTTTGTGCTGGTATTTTCCCAGGTATGAGATGTAATCAGAGGTTACCTACCATTCTGAAAACTAAGTTTACCCCAACAGGTAAATTTGAATTATCTAACACACATACATAAATCCTTAAAATCTCTAACACTGAACACCACAGCAGAAGACCTTAGCAGGCTGTTTCCTTGTGCAGTCCATGTACCTAACCCTCCATGCCTTAAGAAGACTGAGGTCTAGCAATTTGCTTCACCTATGCACTTTTTCATTGAAACTGTAGATGAGTCCATCAGAATCTTTGAGTCAGCCTGCTGTTCAGTGAAAACACATTATAAATGAGTTTGTCAGTAGCTTATAATGAGGCATAAATCTCCAAACCAAATGCAAATAATCCCAGATTTGTCTTATCTCAATTAATATTTTTTAAAAATGGCTACACTATTACTGTTTCTGCTGTATTCAATCAGCTGCACTGTATTGAGGCAAACATATACTTTTTTTATTTATGATAGAGATGTCTTTTCCCATTTGTCTTAGTCCATTTTGAGCAGCGATAATAGAATACCTAAGACTGGGTAATTTATAAAAACCAAATTTATTTTCTACAGTTCTGGAGGCAAAGCTGGGACATCCAAGGTCAAGGGGCCTGCATCTGGCAATGTGCTTTTTCTTTTATCCCCTGGCAGAAGGTAGAAGGGCAAGATAGCATGCTTGACAGAGAGAGAAGGAAAGGGAGCTAACTGCATCCTTTTATCAAGAGCTCACTTCTGCAATATCTAAGCCACTCCCATGATCACACTCCCAAGATCACTCCCATGATCATGAGGGCAGACTCCTCAACACCCAAATACCTCCTAAAGAACCCATTGCATTAGGGATTACGTTGAACTTTGGAGATGCATTCAAACCGTTTCACCATCTTACTGTGAGCAAATTTAATCAGAGGAAAAAGATTATCAGTTTTATTCAGTTTATTTGAAGCCCTTCCATCTGTTCTAGGTTTAAAGGGCTCCGAATGCATTCTGCTCGAGGTCAGGACACAGAGCAGAATGATATATCTCAGCCATGGGATTTTTAAGAGTGACAGTAACTACATATCACATGCCTCTTGTCAGATGCTTTGGATGTGGTGAAAACATACAGCACCATAAACTTCAAAAGGTCACCAAGAAGAAATTAGTATATTTCCCCCTATTTATCTGTTTAACATACAATGTTGCAAGCTCACAACAGTGAGGCTCTGCCAGGCTATTTTATTCTTGCATTCCTTTGTTCATTGTTTATCATTTCTTCATTCATTGAATAAAATTCCTCCAAACTGACAGTGAAATAATTACAATATGACTTCAGTAGGGAGAAGCAATATTACCATGTGAAATAATAGCTTTAAGCAGTTAATACCTATGTTTAAGCGTCTGCGGTTTAATAAGAACTGCAGCACCTCAAAAGATTAGATTATCTTCATCATTACAGTTTTTTCACCTTCTGTCCTGTCAGGACCCAGCTTAATGAAAGACATGGAATAACAGTATAATTTATGGTAGAGCCAGTTCTCATTTTTGCTTTGCATGTGAAAGCTTACCCAAGAATACTGGATGTGCATTTGAGGCTAAAGGTGAAAAGAATAGCTCACATCACACTATTGAAGTGTTTCAAATACTAAGCCGTCCTCAAATATTCTTTGATCTGACTTGATTCAAAAGTTCCTTGTTCTTTTTTCCTTTACTTTGTTGCATTTTTCCACTCTGTGAGCTGTTCATACAGCTCTTCTCAATGCCTGCTGGAAATGAAAGGGAGCAATTGACTTTTCCATAAGTCAAACTACCATCTGTTAAGAGTACTTCCCCTTGCTCTTTAAGACTGTTTGGAAAGTTAGTTTCCTACTTCCTGGTTTCTTCTCCAGGCACAACTGGAAGCATCAACTAAACTGTGAGGTTTAATAACCTCAAATTTGTAGGCTTCCAGGACAGAACAGAAAAAAGAGCATGAAAGTGAACCACATCTTTCCCACACAGCAGGGAAGTGGACAGTCTGAAAAACCTTCCCCAGTCATCTGCACCATTCAGATTCAGCAAGAACAGCTTATAATCATCAGAAGAACAATGGTCATTGTCAAGTTTCAAACCATGCATGGCAGCACTATTCCTTTTTTTTATTTTTTATAAGCTCTGTTGGCCACACTGGAACAGGGAAATCATCTTCTCTAATTTTTTTCTTTCACTGCAGAAAGCCTCTGCAAACAGAGAGCCATCTGCTCCAGCAAGCTCTGCCCATAAAGGCAGCAAGGTCCCTTTAGGGAAGGAGAGCTCATCATCAGATACACAAGTGTCCTCGAAAGCCACTTTGGCTGGTTTCCTACACTAACATTTTCTAACCACCTATTTTCACTTTTCCTTGGATTTGTTTTTCATTTTCTTAAATACTACAAAGGGGATGCAGCATTGTCATCGAGATTTGCAAAAAGCATGCATATCTCACTGCAAAAAGACAAGTTGCAATGTATTTGCCTCATTTTATTCCTTATACCTAGGAATGTCAATGTCCCTCATTTTTTAGATTTTAAAACATGAATTCAACCTGTAAAATGTCTAAAGCATAGTGTAGATCTCCAAAAGAAGTTTAGTGTTCTTGAAGCAGCACTTCTATGAGTATTATATAGAGTTTGTCTTTGCAATAAAATTCATTAGTATGGGATAAGAGATTCTGAATTAGTAAAAAATTTAATTTTAACAGCTTATTTTCAAAGAAATGCCTGCTGATACTTTCAAGTAATGGTGCAACTATAAACTAAGAGAAGATTGTCTAATCAAATTTCTGATTTTATTGAATGGATATGATTTCCCACAAGCACATAAGTTGTCTAGAAGGTACATTTTTACTTCTAATGTGCTTAAGGGAGCTTACAAAGTTTACTGACACTATCTATTCAAAAAATACACAGAGATAATATAAAGGTAAAATCCAGAAGGCCATCCACCCAATAATCTCAACATTTTGGCTTGGCATCAATATCAACAAATCCTTTAATACATACATGTTATAAGGATCTGTGCTAAGAACGGGAAATTAAAAGAGTTATATGAGCTTTGCCATAAGAGAATTTATAATCTAATTTTTAATAAGTACACAAAAGCACACCATCCATAGTACTACTAAATATATGAGTGATGAAAACAACAAAATCAATATAATTTTAAATAAATTCAGTATAATATAATTTTAGAAAAGTACTCAATAAATGAAAATGAGCAGAATTGGGATTTTAGGCAAGTAGACAAGGGTGGAAATGAGAATATACATGGCATGCTCAGAGCTTACTTAGTTCCCAGTCATTCTGAGAAGCTATTATATATTAGCTAGATGATAGCTTAAGGATATGTTGTAAAAATCTCAAACACATAGATAAAAATATTCAAAATTAACTGATTAAAACAGTGCAAAGAACAGTAAGTAAAGGAGTGACTGTTCCAAAGAGTGTTTTCTAAAAATTTATTCTAATGAAGCTAAACTAACTAGATGAAGTCATAAACATTTTGCAACACACACACACACACACACACACACATATATATATATATATGATACATTTAAGCTTATATTAGTATATCTACCTATGTGAAAAAACGCTTATTTTTAAAACAAACTAGCTAAAGATAAAGTCACAAAATTTAATTTGAAAAGTAGAAGGTAAGGGCAAATATCTGAACAATTTGCCTAGGATTTAAACTGTTTTTAACTATTCACTTTCCTGTCATTGCTGCTTTCTATATTTATTTATTTTAATTCAGATGCATTTTTAATCAATAGACTTTATTTCCTAGAGCACTTTTCAGTTTGCAGAAAAAATAAAGGAAGAATTTATTGCTGCCTGCTCCAGCCCACACTTTCCCATACTCTTGACATTGTGCATTGAGTGGCACATTTATCAAAATCAATGGAGCAATATTGATATATTATTAATGACGTAAAGGCCACAGCTCACATTAGGACTCACTCTTTGTACAGTTCTAGGAATTTTCCAAAATATATGCCATCTATCTACCACCACAGCATCATATACAGTCATTTCATTGCCCTAAAAATGCCCTGAGCTTGACCTATTCATTCTTCCAACTGCCCCCACTCAGCCTGAACCTCTGGCACCACCCACCTGGTCACTATATATATTTGCCTTTTCCGGAATGTCATGTATTTATAATTATTCATTATGTAGCTTCTTCGGGCTGACTTAGTCCACTTAATAGACATTAAGATCCCTCCAAGTCTTTTCATGACTTGAGAGCTAATTTCTTCCTCTCGCTGAATATTTTATTGTATCAACATACCATCATTTGTTTATCCATTCATCTATTTCAGTCTTGTTTAGAAATTTTGCAATTATAAATAAAGCTACAATAAGCTTTCACACACAGGTTTTTGTGGATACATATACTTTCAACCTGCTGGACAGTATTTGCTTTGAAATAAGTTGTCAAACTGTCTTCCAAAATATCTGTGTCATTTTTCTTCTTCACCAGCAATGAATGAGAGAGATTGTTGCCCCACATCCTCAGCAGTACCTGATAAAGTCAGTGTTTTGATTTTAGCCATTACTACAATAGCTGTGTGATTTTCTTATTGTCAAATTTTAAAAGATATTTGTATATTGAATACAAGTCTTTTCTTTTTTTTGTCTTCTTTTTTTTATAATGGGTATTGAACCCAAGTACATTCTACCTATGAGCTAAAGAACTCATAGGACACTCACTGCACCATGTTCCATTCACTGGATTAAGACTTCACAATCTAATCCAATTGGCTGATTTTCCCTGGGCAGATTTTACAAAAGAAGAAACATGAAACCAGTATACCTGGAGTGGAACATGTAGACACATTACGAAAGTTACAAAATGGATACCTAAGCTACACTTACAAAATGGAATACTGCAATTTTCTATGTAATCCTACAACTTTGATAGAAAAAGAAATGCTTGAGCCGGGCGTGGTGGCGCACGCTTGTAATCCCAGCATTCGGGAGGCTGAGACCGGAGGATACGGGTTTGCGGCCAGCCTCAGCTACCTAGAGAGGCACTCCGCAAATTAGTGAGACTCAGTTTCAAAATAAAGAATAAAAAATAGGGCTGGGCGTATAGCTCAGAGGTAGAAAGCCCCTGAGTTCAATCCCCAGTACCGCAAAAAAAAAAAAAAAAAAAAAGAAATGCTTTCCTTTCCTCAATTTCCTCCTCTTTTATTATACACTTCTATTCTTTTCTTCAAATTCTGTCAACATGAGCTGACTTTTGTCTGTAAGTAGAAAAAATGTTATCACTGTATACAATTGGAGGTTGTTTAGTGATGCCTGTTTCTTTAAGTATTTGAACTAATCCTCATAAGCAGGGGATCATACAGCACCCTACCAAAATCATCACTCCTAGGACAAGGATAAAGGAGATCAGGACAGATGTCACTATTCCTTCCCATTTCCTGAAACATTGTTCTGCCAGATTGGTGAAGGGATCATCTATTTCTTAATTTTCAGTGAGTTCATTCACTAGAGTTATTAATCTTTGTAGAGCTAATCTATTTTCTCATGTCATCTGGCTAATAGCATCTAATTGTTTACATATTCCTTCTCTGGCATTTAGTATAGTTGACAAATCTTTAAAAATGATAATATAATTAATCCACTCAACATTTTAAAAACAAACAACATAGCATAAATTTAGCATATTGACTGCTATTGCCCTGTCCATTACTACTAATAATTTGCTTATTATAAGGGTTATCCATGAGTATGTCTTTTGTTTTTACATATTTTGCAGAGTCATCTGTAAATCAAGCATATTGTTTCTCCTGTAGGTATCTGGTGTAGGTTTCTCCTGTAGGTACCTGCAAAAGCTCAAGATGGACAAATTTAGTTTTATAGCATTTAATAAAGACTCAGAAGTTTTGGACATCAGTGCCATATTATTTCTTCTATGAGCCTAAAAGCAGAAACACCCTTATAAATTATAATGTAGAAGTCAGGCATGGTGGCGACACTTGTAATTCCAGTACTTGGGAGACTGAGACCAGAGGATCTGAGTTCATGGCCAGGCTCAGAGACTTCCTGAAGCCCTCCACAACTTAGTGAGACCCTGTTTCCAAATAAAGAATTAAAAAATAGGGTTGGGGGCGTAGCTTGGAGGTAGAATACCCCTGGGTTCCATCCCCAGTACTGCAAAAAAAAAAAAAAAAATTATAATGTAGAATATAAGGGGTAGCCAAAGTCAAAATATATCTAGAATATATCTAGTTAAATTATGTGGGTGGTCTTTTATTTTATTTTTTGCACTACTAGGGATTGGACCCAGCAACATTCTACCTCCAAGATATACTCCCAGCCATATTTTTCATTTTTTATTTTGAAATAGGGTCTCACTAGGTTGTGGAGGGTCTTACTAGGTAGCTGAGGCTGGCCATGAACCTATGATCCTCCTGTCTCAGCCTTGTGAGTGGTCTTTTAAATGACTTTATGAGTAAGGCTCTTTTACCTCAGAATGGCACACTTGCTTCTGGTTAAGCTTTCCTGTTAGATATTCAAGACCAAGTAGGTAGCCCTATGTGGGGGGCCAACATAACTTTTTATAAAAAATTATTTTGCCATTAAAGTGGATCAAGGCTCCTTGGGATTACTCTTAGGGACTTTGTGAAGCCTTTCTCTACTAGTTGTGCCATCTGCTAGTATGTTTCATGGTCTTGCTGACCATGTGGCTTCCCTTGAAGAACTGGGCTATTTCCCTCTTCAAAATGGAGACCTAAGCCACATTACAAAATGGAATTCTACCAGTTTCTATGTGATCTTGTAATTTTGATAGAAGAGATTGCGTTTCTTTCTTACAGTGGTAATTTAGGGGAGTGTGGTATGGCTGGAGAAGAATGGTCCCTGAGGGTACATCCTTGTTATGATTAGAAGGAGGGGCTGCTACCTCATCCATTCTTTTCTTCAGCCCAATATAGAAATAAAGAGCAGGGAAACTCAACTGCAAAGTTAAAGTAGGATTTATTAGATGCAAAAGAGAAAGCACCACACTCTAAAGAGGATTGTGATGGAGTGTCATGAGAGACTCTCCCCCACTCCCCAGATTCTAGGTCTTATATTTAGTTCATGTCTCATTATATTTACAAAGAGAGGCTGGTCTGGTCTGACATCACCAAACAGAATGCCATAAATCAGGGTCTTAAATCTTAAATCTTAAATCTTAGTCATCAACTGGGTGAGGGGATACATGGTGTTTTTTTAACCCCCCCTTTAAGTTCAATGTCTATGACCTTCTAGGTCTCAGAATCTTATCTTTGTTGCTATGACAACAACCTATCTGCAGAAGTGCATGGCAGAACGGCCTGCCTGCCTAGAAAAGTACAAGGATCATCTACCCATGACTCGATCAGCCTTCAGGATTGTGCTTGTGTCTGAATCCCCTTGCTGGTGGGTGCTCTCTCTCTCTTTCTCTCTCTCTTTGACACATGCACACACATGCGCGCGTGCACACACACACACACACATACACACACACACACACACACACACTTGCTTCATCCTCTATAATGTGCTCTGCTCCCTTTCTCTCCACTTCATGCCACCATGCCCTTAGATCCAGATGCAGGCCTCATATGAATTGAATCCAGAATTTCCAAGTAAGCCATGACAAATAAATCTTCCTTCCACTATGTTGGATAGTCAGATCTTTTAGATAATAGCTGACTGAGACAGTTAATTTCCCAAAACACTAAGTTTGTGAGTAAAGACTTGTAGAGTTCTCAGAAACTTGAGAATGACAGGCCCAAAAGAAAGCTGACATGGGAAGTGAAGATGTGAACTTTAGCATGAGACTTTTGGATTAAACATAAACTTATCTTCCTTTTGTCTCCTTTATACCTATTTTTATTCTTCTATTCTGTCTCATTACTAAATTCTTGTGTATACATTCACAGAATTTAAAAACTTATGATGACTCAACTAGTAAATAATGGAACCTAATTTCAAACTCATAGGTATCAGATTTTAAAATCGATGATTTGTTTTGAGTTTCTAATTTCAAATATGAGAACATGTGATAGCAAGACTCTGCAACAACAGCTTGTGTAAAATCAAAGGGAGGTTTTCTAGCAGAATCAGACAAAAGATAGAAATATTAAAAATTTCATGCCAGTTTTCACTTCAAGCACTTGTCAAAAATATCTAATGGTTTTTTAACCTCCCATGAGATTCTCATAAGAACTCTGCTGAATGTGTTTATTATGTGGTCATTTGTAAATATGTTCAAATTGTCTTTCAAATTGAGTCAATAACTAAATAGATTTTCACTTAAGAGTAGAAGTGTATTAATTTGCTCTTCACTGCTCTAATCAGTTATTTTGAAAAGTATTTACCATGTTGGAATTCATTTGAACAATAGTCTGAAAAGATTTCATGGTATGAAAAATAATTGTCTCCAACAAATCTTGAAATTGGATAAACCAGCATGACATTCAGGACTGAGGTTGAGACTAACTTGCTCAAACTCAGTTTTCCCAAAGCAAAATATGACCTAGTATCAATCTCTCTTCAATAAGTATTATATTTTTAAACAAAGAGTCGTCAGCTACATCAAATACATTTTACATTTTGGGATACTCATTTTTTAGATAAATCACGATAAACAGCTTTTTCCACATTAGTAGGAGTTTATTCAACCTTGAACTGTGACAACCAGAACAGAGAACTTCCCAGTATGTATCATTTGCTGTCTTCCCATGAGAATTTCCCACAGCCTTTTATGATTAGATTAAATGTCACAGAAAACACATCCTTTCTGCTTAGACAGCCAGGAGCTATTATTATTCTTTCCTTGGCAAGAGAAATTTGACCTCATAGCCACAGCTTTATGTCCCACAGTAAAGTAGGCTTACCCTTTAATTTATAATTAGATTACTTTAATAATACTTTTTACTTGACTAGAAAACAACAATATCCTTACAGATGTCTTAATGTAAAGCTCAGAAAAGAGATTTTAGGATGGAATAGAATAAAAACCAATTTTTCTTCATGTTTTCTCTGAAACTTGAATTCAGCTACCCCAAGAGATAGGGAAAGGATGAAGGTGGTAAATATTACTATATGATATCTGTTACTACACTTACAACAAATACTATATACTAGAAATTCATATATATTATGTTGTGTAGTATGGACATAGAAACAGAAAGGATAAAAATAAGCCATCTGTAAAGGGAGCAAAAAGAGGGAAGATTAACAAGATATGGGGGTAGCAATAACCAGGCAAGGACTGTGGAAATTAAAATAAACCTTCAGCCCCTTCCTCAGGCCTAATTCAGAACAACCGGTATAAGTAAATTCCAAGAATGCGCAAAGGGAGGAAGCAGACAAATGCCTCCAGGAAATTCCAGCCCACCAGCCCCAGGATGTTCAAGTCCACCAGCCCACAAGATAATTATTCAAATTAAGCCTTGAAATTGGACAAAAGAGATTGGATCCCCAGGACTCAATTCTGACCAGTCACCAAAAGAACAGAGAGAGAACCACAAGAAAGGGTAAAAACTTGAGCGGCTTCTCCTTTTAGAAGTCCTTCTACTGTTTGGGAGCTATTCTACCTTTCTACTTTCTGTCTCTTCTTTGTTTCCAAATGAACTTTCATATTCCTACACCCTTCATTAATCCTTGGACATTATTCATTGAAATCCACTGGACAAGATCCCAAGAAGAGGACAAACCCTGGATCAGTACTTAGTATAACTTTTAGTTTATAGAAAAACAAACTGAGGCAAGGTGTGGTGGTGCACGCTTGTAATCCCAGTACATGGGAGGCTAAGACAGGAGGATCGCAGGTTCCCAGCCAGCCTCAGCTACTTAGTGAGGCTCTTAGCAACTTAGTGAGATCCTGTTTCCAAATAAAATATAAAATAGGTCTGGGGGTATAGCCCAGAGGTAGAAGGCCTCTGGGCTCCATCCCCAGTACCACAAAAATAAATAAATAAATAGAAAAACTATTTAAATTCTTGCTTGAACTGTTGAGGTCCTATTCCCTGGTAGCTGCACAAAGGTGATACCTATTTTCCACTATCATCAACCCTCCCCTCAACACACACACACATACACACACACACACACACACACACACATACACACACACACATACATACACACACATGGTGCTAGGGATTGAACCCTGAGGTATTCTACCTCCAAGTTAAATATTTCCCCAGCTTTTCTTTGTTTGTTTGTTTGTTTGTTTGTTTGTTTGTTGTTGTTTGTTCTGAAACAGGATATCACTAGATTGCTGAGAACCTTACTAAGTTGCTGAGGCTGGTCATGTGTGTGTGCGCGTATGTGTGTGTATGTGTGTGTGTGTGTGTGTGTGTGTGTGTGTGGCTCTGGGGGTTAAACCCAGGAGTATTTTACCTCTGAGCTACATCTCAGTCCCATTTTTTATATTTTTTTTATTTGAAACAGAGTCTTGCTAAGTTGCTAAGGTTGGTCTCAAACCTGTGATCCTCCTGTCTCAGCCTCCCAAGTACTGGGATGACAGGTGTGTGCCACCACACCGGGCCAGCAATATTTAAAATAAGCAAATGTAAGTTAGCTGTTTTTCATACAACAGTGGCCTTCACCAGAAGGAGGTGGGGAAGCTTAACACACACTGTGTTTTGACTGTCTCTACACCCTTGAATGTGTATTTCCTACTTTTCTAAATAAACCTCTCTCTGTCTCTATCATGTGCTAAAATTCGTTTTACTCATGTAAGCCAAGGAGCCTGCAAATACTGAGTTGAGGAATTAATCCTTCCCCCTATGACACTCCTTCCTCAGCCTCCCAAGTAGCTGGCATTATAGGCATGGGCTACCACACCAAGTTCAAGATTTTTTTTTAAGTCACAATAAATAAAACTGTAAGATATCAAGAAACAGAGAAAGAGAGAGAAAATTTGACTGAGACCAGAAGAAATTCCATGAATACATTGAAACAATTTGCACAGTAGTGGCATTGTAAGTATGAGGAAAAATGTTTGATAAATTGTGTGCAAACAATAGGAGGAAAAGAAATCATAATCCTCTATCAGATTTTATACAAAAATAAATTCCAAATGAATTAGAGATTTAAGTGTAAACACCAAAGCTACAAAATCTTTTGGAAGAAAAATAGAATAAACTATGACCTAGGTTTAATAAAGAAATTTTATGAAGAACACAAAAAATGTAAAATTTAAAGAAAAATGTCAATATGAAGTTCATTAAAATTAAAATCATTATGTTCATCAAAAGCACCAAAATGAGAGTACATTTACAACCCACAAGCTATAAAGTTAAAATAATGGAATAACTGGCAAAAGATTTGTGAAGACATAAGGAATGCTTTCAGGTGAACATAAAAATTATAATTAACCCAGAAGAAACTTTAGGGGAAAGTTAATTATTGTAAATTCCAGCTACTTAAATGAAGAAAATCTAAATATAGAAATAAATAATCAAAACATACTCAACTGCCTCATTAATCAGGAAAATGCAAATTAGAACAACAATGTGTCAATATTTTTTTTTCATCACAGTAGCAAAATTTTAAATTTTTCTGATAATATCAAGACTGACAAGGACATAGGACCCTGGGAACCACCAGACATTGCTGATGAAAGTATAAAGAGATATAACTATTTTGAAAATGATTTCACATTCTCTCAAGCTATTCATATATAGAATCAAACAATCTCAAACTGAAGCATATAACCTAGGGCATTGAGCTTGAACTTTTTGCTGACATATTTCCTAAATTTTTAAAATTCCATAACCTCTTGCCCATGTTTAAATTGACTGGATTTTTTTGTAGTTCTAAAGGATGTCATTCCTTGTTTAATATAAATATACCCTATTAAGATAAAACTGTTAAATTTCTCTTTAAATGTGTTTGAGGAATCAAAATATAATAATAAATTGTACTCGGCATCATTTATTTAGAAACACATGATCAAGATCTTCTTATAATATTCAGAAATGTAGCATCTGTACTGATTGTTTATGGATTCTCTTCTCTATTCAAGTTCCTTCACATAATTTTCTTAAAGAAATACATTTTATATTTAAAAGTTTTTTGGTAAAATGTTATACCAATTTATAAAGCAATAAAATAATAAATATAAAAACATCAGTGAACAAAATTAAAAGATTTAAAAAAAGACTTCCACCAAAACAATGGAGTAGACCTATTTTCCCTATTTCTTCCACTAGGTACAATTGTATACTCTGTTAGTGTATATAAAGAGCAAACACATAAGGAAAGTCTGAGAGTAAGAAGAAGACTACCTAGGAAACATGGAGGCCAAGGAATGTCACAGTGGTGAGTTCCCTGGGTTATCTTTTTGCCTCATATATTCCAGACTTGGAGCTGAAGAAGTTGGTGAACTATAAATGATAATAGATACATATAAGAAGGAGCTCAACAAAAGCCTTTCTAGGCAAGGGATAAGGGAAAACTGCAATCTTGCAGGACAGACAACTTTTAGAAGATAACTACTCTATTCCATTGAAAACCCAAGGAGGGAAAAAAAAAAAAAAAACTGACCTTACCCGACCATGATAGCAAAGTTCAAGTGAAGAGCCTTGATCACCATTCCTGCAAGACTCTAACAAGGAACCCCAAGTTCCTCACTATCAGGTAGTTTCAGAGATCACCAAGTAGAGAGCCAACTATTTCATCTCCTCAAGCCAATAGCAAGCCCGCTGCTGCAGTGTCAAAGGGGAACATTTTGGGAACTGGAACTCTCCAACTCTAATCCCACCAAGCAGTACCTTGGAGCCTCCCCTGAGCCAAGAACACACCGTTGTGAGCAACCTGTACTTCTCCCATCTGGCAGTAACAAGATAGTACACTGCTAGAATGGCATTACATATATCCAGATAAACTGGGTCTAAATAAAACAAAAAAATCATTTGTCATTCTGAGATCCAGGAAGATATCAAACTGAATGAAAAAATAAATCAACAAGTACCAATTCCTGGATTACAATTACTAGAATGATCTAACAGATAATTAAAGCAACCTTTTTTTTTTAAGTTTCAAAAAAGTACCCCAAAACTTGAAGCAAATGAAAAATAGAAAATTTCAGGAAAGAAGTAAAAGTCTTACAAAGAAATAATATACAGAAAAGTAAAGTAAAATATGAAAAACATGACTTTTATAAAATGCTCACTACATGAGATCAACAAAAGAATAGAAGAGAAAGAGGAAAGAATAAGTTAATTGGAAAATAAAACAATAGAAATTTTCTAAACTGAACAACAGATAAATTGAAAGCAAAAATAAATAAACAGAGCTTCAGGGGCCTGAAGATATACAACAAAAGATTTAACATGTGACATCACAGTCTGAGCTGGAGAGAAAAATTGGAGTAACACTACATACAAATGTGCTCAAGAAATAATAACAAAACTTTCCAAATTTGCCAAAAAAAAAGATAAGCCCATAGAAATTGATGACAAAACACATCTTAAACTTTTGAAAACTAATGGAAAAAAAAATATTGAAGGCAGCTGGAAATGACAACTAAATTATATGAGGGAGAAAATTCAAATAAATAGTTAATTCAAATGAACAGTAAAATTATTATCAGAAAACACAGAGACCAAGAGCCGGGCGTGGTGGTGCACGCTTGTAATCCCAGCATTCAGGAGGCTGAGACGGGAGGATCCAGGTTCGAGGCCAGCCTCAGCTACCTAGTGAGGCACTCTGCAACTTAGTGAGACCCGGTTTCAAAATAAAGAATAAAAAATAGGGCTGGGGGTATAGCTCGGAGGTAGAATGCCCCTGAGTTCAATCCCCAGTACCGCAAAAAAAAAAAAAAAAAGAAAAGGAAAACACAGAGACTAGAAGGAAATGAGTGTGTGTGTGTGTGTGTGTGTGTGTGTGTGTGTGTGTGTGTGTGTGTTTGAACCCAAGGACATTCTACCCTTGAGCTACACCCTAACCCTTTTCGTTTTGAAACGAGGTCTCACTAGTTTGATCAGAGTCTAACTATTTGCTGAGGCAGGCTTGAGCCTACAATCCTCCTGTCTCAGCCTCCTGAGTACTGGAATTACAAACTTGTGCCACCAAGCCGCCCAGCTAGCACAATATTTTTCAAGTGCTAAAAGAAGAGAAATGTTAACTCAAGATCATATACCAAACAAAAACATCCTTGATGAAAGAGAAATAAAAAAAACTTTAAAGGAAAATTAAGATAATTTACTACCAGCAGACCTCTCCTGAAAGGATGACTAAATGATGTGCTCTAAGTAGAAAAGAAACAATGCAAGAAGATTGCATTCCAGGTTAGTCCCTGTCCCTGGACTTCTCTAATACCACTGCTGCGTTTGAGAGTTGACTTCCTCAGCTTTCCTCTTCTATCCTTGGTTGGATTATTTAATCACATCCTGGCCTTTTCCGACTCCACTTCTGCTTTTGCCACCTTGAGGTGCCATCAGACATGGACATGTGTGCAAGAATTTAGGCAGAACGGAGCTTCCTCCACCCACACTCACCCTGGGCTTCACCCATGCCTTTGCACAGGACATCTCTGTTCCCCAGGAAAAGAGCGTGTTTTCATGATCAGAACTTGGTTAGCAGGAGGCTTCGATTCCCTTCCACCTCTAAGAGAACTCATTAAGCTCAGAGCACCAAATTCTGTGATCTCCAAAAACCAGGAGCCCACAAACCTTCATGGCTGACTTACCATATGTTTTCACTTTTTAGGACACAGACTGAGCCAAATCACTTTGGATGGGGTGGGGAAGGAGGGTAGTTGCTGCTGTATCCTGGGGGCATTGGAGGGGGACAGAAGCTGGAAAGATGAGAAAGGCAGGTCAGTTTATTGAAGTTAATTCCATAGTGAGGATTTCTAGAGAGTGATAGAAGTGGAGTGGCTTTGGAGCAGGGATTCTCCAGCGTGCTCTAAAGATTACACTCAGCTGGGTGTGGTTTGGGAGGCTGAGACAGGAGGATCTCAGGTTGGAGGACAGCCTCAGCAATGCAGTGAGACTCTCAGTAATCTAGTGATACCCTTTTCAAAACAAAAAATAAAAAGCGGATGGGGGTAGCTTGAAGGTAAAATGCTCCTAAACACAAAATAAAGATTACTCCCATCCAAAGCAAAAAAATAAATAAATAAATAAGATATCTTAGAATATCAGGAAGAAAAAAAAGAACCCAATAAGCAGAAATATGGACAAATTCTGCATTAACACCAGATGCACAAAGTATAATACTTCTAATGAGCTTCTAAATATGTAGTAAAAATACTTAGAGTAATTAAATTATTAATGCACAAAGTAAAGCGATGTAAAGGATGGTAAAGTTTCTACACTTAGCCTGAACTAGTAAAATGTTTACACCAGTAGACTATAAGTAACATATTTAAAATGTAATAATGTAATGTTAAGCAACTACTAAAAATGTGATATAAAGATACCACAGATACATCAAAATGGATTTTTGAAAGTATGTGGTAACCACAGAAAGGGAAAAGAAACAGAAGAAAAAAGAAACAGAGTACAAAAACATACAAATAAATAAATGGCATATTTAAGCCTTAACCCACAAATATTTTTATTAAATGCAAGTAGTCTAAATACTCAGAGGAAAAAGAAACACAGTACAAAAACAAACAAATAAATGGCATATAGCCTCAACCTATCAATAATTTCATTAAATGTAAATAGTCTAAATACTTAAATAGATATTGGCAGAGAGAATTTTAAAAATTACCTAACCATATGAAGTCTAAAAAATTTCACCTCAAATATAATTATATAACTAGATTAAAAGTAAAGAGATAGAAAAATTACATAATTTGCAAATATTTTAATCAAATGAAAGCTTGAGTAGCTGAAGTTGATCTCAAACCAAAAAAAAAAAAAAAAAAAGGAAGGAGAAGAAGAAGGAGGAGGAGAAAGAGGATAAAATTCATAAGTGACAGAGACATTACATAATGATAGAAGGGTCAATTCTCCAATGAGAGAAAGCAATCTTTAAATTGCTATGCACCAAATAAGAGAGATTTTTTAAAATGTGTAATTCAGTAATTATGGAAAAGTGTGAAGGTTCCTCAAAAAATAGTAGACCTGTCATATGATTCAATAATCCCGCAATCACATATATATCCAAAGGAAATAAATTAGTGTGTCAAAACGACCTCTATAGTCCTGTGTTCAGTACATCACACTGTGAATACCGTGTATAATAACACTGTGTATTATTCACAGTAACCAAGACATGTCAACAACTTAAATGTTCATCAATGAATGAATGAATGGAAAAATTAAAAAACAAGGAATAAAAAATATATATATACACATACATAATAGAACACTAGCCAACCTTTAAACAGAGGAAAATCCTATAAGTTGCAATAACTTGGATACACCTGGAGACATTAAGTGAAATAAGCCAAGTGCAGAAATACAAATAATGCATGATCTTACTTATAAGTGAAATCTAAAAATGTTGAAATCACAGGAGAGTCAAATGGTGGTTACCAGGAGCTGGGGGAGGGAAGAAGGTTGGAATTTGTTGTTCAGGGCATACAAAATTTCAGATATACAAGAAGAATAAGTTCAAGAGATTTATGGTACAACATGGTGACTGCAATTAGTAACAATACATTACATGAATTTTAAGTGTTTTCACTACAAAAATATAAAATGTGTGAGGAAACACATATACTAATTAGCTTGGTTTAAGCATTCCACAACATATATATGTTTATATAAATAGTTTCTCTCTGTCTCCTTTAGGTCAGTTAGGATGAGACTTCTGATCTCTGGCTAGTTAGGGCCCTCATCCCTTCTCAGCACTGCAGAAGCTATAGAAGATGGACTTTCATCCCTCACCAACCCTTAAGATTAAGGGATCCAAGTCTCAGAGGAGTAAAATGAGGTACAATAGGAAAATATAAAAATAATAGGTAGTAAGGAGACAAACTTGAAAGGAAGAAAGAACTATAGTTTTAAAATCTAGAAACTTTGTAATCCTCATCTTCACCCTATAGGGCCTGTTCTTTCTTAGGCAAAAATCCTCAGTAGGCCCAAACTTTTAATCATAATGGCTCCTCTTTCCACATGAGATTCCTGAGATGCTTAGTAAACAAAGGATCCATAAGGAAGGCCTGATACTCAGTCAAGCTCAGATGTCACCCAGCCATCACTCACTGATCAGTATCAGGAACCTGAGGATTCTGAGGAAGTCCAGACCTCCAATCCTGCTGTATACCTCTACCCACCGCTTTACAGGGTCTCCTATAAAATAAGAACTATTAGACCCCAAAGGCGCTCTCTCCCTTGAACATGTATCCTCTACTTTCTTAAATAAATCAATGTCATTGTCTCTGAAAATAACAAATAAATTAATAAATCTCAAAACATGTCATACACCATAAATCCATACAATTTTATTTAATATTAAAAAGCAAAAAAATATGTAAAACAGCATTGATAGAACTAAAAGAAGAAATTCACAAGTCCACAATTATAGTTGAACACTTCAAGACTCCTTAACAACTGCAAGATCTAGACAGAAAATTATCAAGAATATAAAATAAGTCAATAACAGCATCAATCAATAGGATCTAATTGACTTTTATACAACTCTTCAATGACAGCATGATACTTATTTTTTTCAAGTGTCCTTGGAACACTTACAAAGATAAAACATATCCTGGACATTTTGTGCGTCATATTCTTTTCATTGAATGTTCTATACCTTGGGTAGAATAGTAGAGGCTGGGTTAAATGGTATTTTTATCTGAAAATCTGCATGCCCCTCTTCTGCTAAGATATTATGCAGAAGTAGAGAGAGTTAATCAATCTAGCAAGAAGATGAGTTAAGTTTGAGTTTTGTTATGGCTACAGTCTTGTTTCAACTTCCTCTGGCATGTGTCTGGGGTCCAGAGGGATCAGTATGTCTAGTGGTTTTGTGGTTTTGTTTTACTTATTTAATGTTTATGTTATCCTCTCAATGGTCAGTCTTCCCTGGGCACCTGCCCCATACAGGGATGTTCTCTTTGCTGTCTTTCTCCTACACCAGAGGTAATACTTACTACCCATGAAAGAGAGAGTCCCAGTGTTTCTCTATGGTCTTGTTCCTTATTCTTTATTCAGCAAGCCTGGTGATTAGGTCTCTGGGGTGGGATTTTTCTTAAGATAGTATTCCTCTTTTGCCTTGTTTAGCTGCTAGGTCTTGTTTGTAAGAGTCCTGCCTTTTTCATGGAGGGTAGAGAAATAGAATTGTAGTGGTATAAGATACTCACACTAGAATTTTCCCTGCCTTTCACCTGTTCTTTGGGGGTGACAGTTCTTGTTTTTCTTCCCCCCATCACCTTAAAGTCTTTGGGCCATTTGAGAGAAGGTTCTGAGGGGGCGGGTTCATTCCTTCCCCACAGACATTGTTATTTCCTCTTCCAGACCTGCAATGTTGAGGTGTCTTTCTCATCTCTATTCCTTCCTTCCTCCTAATTTTTTTTCACATGAATCCATCTGAGGTCTGTGGAGAAGAACTTACAGGTGGATGCAAACCCTACTTGAGTCTATAATACCAAAACTTGAATACTCTCAGCTGTTAGCAGTTCATCAAAAATTGCTGATGGCTTCTACAAGCTACTATAGTGCCAAACATCGCACCCTCCCACTGCTCGCACCTTGTCTCTTCTTGGCAGTCCACTTGGACACTCTGTGCCATCAGCTCTCTGATGGGCTAAAAAAAACCTTACGATTCTGTAATTTATTATAATTTTTCTTTATTAGTGTAAAAGCATGCTTTTTAACTTTTTCTACCATAGACAGCCATGAAAGCCCCCAGTTTCCAATTTATAACTAATATATATCAAATTTAATCTACTAATTACACAATTGCTTTGATCTAAGCTCATGGTTTACTAATGTTCTGAATGATTGTCCTATCAAATACAATCTTTCTACAAAATGCTATTGAAACAATACAAAAATCAAAGTTTCAACATTTTTATATATAATAAGGTTATTTTAATTACTTTCTTTCAGTTGCCTTGGACTTTAAATTTAACTTTGTAATTTAACTTAAAGTGAGGAATTAATTAAAGAGCAGTATTCATATTTCACTTTGAAATTTTGTTTGCTAGACATTTGAAATGAAAGCTGCTGCATCATTTAAAGAATTTACAAAAGAATAATCAACATGTTAAAATGGTAAAAGGTAGAAAATTACATTCAACAGCATATGAATAAAATCACTGGCATATTTAAATATAATTATGTACAAAATTACAGAACTTTGGTTAAAAAAATAGCAGGAACGGAGGGGAATTTTTATTATACACTGATTGCTACTTCAGTAATATGTAAGTCATTTTATAATTCTCTGGCCTATTCCATCAGTAACATATCAACCTTACTTTAGCTAATTTTTAAAGTATATTTTATCACCAGTTACCAAAATTGAACATGTTTATAAGGCTGTTATACCATTTCCATTAAACTCATCAAAATATTCCTAAAAATGATAAATTTATCTAGTTAAATATTCTACAAGTTGAACATTATTTTATTTCATTATAATTGATTTGTGAAGTACATATTGGACAAGTTGTCCACTTTGAAAAACTGAATATTGGTCAATTTTCCTCTTCCTGTCAAATCTTCAGATATTAAAAACAAACTTAGAATCTATTAATATGGATACATTAACTATATTATGATCTACCCATACAGCTCAAGTCTCTGAAAAAGGATAACAATTTCAAATGAATGGACATGAATTAACCTCCAGTACATAAAGAGAAAAAACAAGTCGCTGCCATTTATACAACTCAGTGATTCTAAAAGTGTGAACCCCAGACAAGCATCATCAGCATCACTTAGGAACTTGCTAGAAAGGTGAATCCTCAATTCTTAATCCTAACCTCTTAAATCAGAAACCCTAAGGGTAGTGCCCAGCAATATGTGTGTGAGCAAGCCCTCTGGGTGATTGTGAGACATGTTAGATTGTGAAACATGTTGTATCACTGCTATAGTTAAAGGAAAAAATTGCACACATTCATGCACAGAGACACTCACTAGTACACACACAGATGCATACACATCCCTCCAAATGCATAGGCCATCCTCACAAAGTACATAGATATCTGTGAGTTATTCTTTCTGGACAAGAGAGCAAAGACACTATAGGCCCAGGATGGAAAAGAAGCTTAATAGTACAAAATGGTCATTTTCTGTACTATTCGAGTTGGTGTTCTGTTAATACCTTTGGCAAAAAAAGACTTTCAAAATAAAATCTTCAAGCTTAAAGCTGAAGAAATGTTCAAAGTTATTGTTCATAGAAATATTTTTCATTAAATTTCCATGATAAAGTGAAACAAAATTAAATTTAATACAAACAGAAGAGAAAGCGGTTTTAAATATGTTCTACCTCATACTAAGTTTGAGAAAAAGTAGCAAGTTACAGTCAAGATATATATTTGAAACAAAGAAATTAGTGGTGACTTTAACTGTCATGCCATTACCTTTCTAAAGATATCTTCATGTGACCTTTTTAGAAATGTCTACACAAGGTAGACATTTATAAAATATATCAGAATGGGTGTCTACAGACCACAATTTTAAAAGGGATGTAAGGTATCATATGCATAATCCATCTCTTTCACATTGTAGTGAATTGTTTAATCTCAACCGAAACTTACAAAAATGAGTTTATATTAAGTTTCAGAAGAGAGAGTTTGCAGTTACTTTTCCATTCTATAAGGTTCTTTTGAATTTGTACAAAATCTTTCAAAATGTTTGAAATATAGTCCATCAGCTTATCTTGAGAATTCTATTTCTAAAGCATTCTAGAAAACTATTATCACTATATGAAAAATATATTAAAGATATCCCTGTATTTTAGTATGATTTTCTTTTTGAAAGAGTAACATAAATGAGCCTCCGTTTTTTTCAACCACAAATTTGTATGCGAAGGTAAATTTTTATGTAAAGGAAAAAAAAAAAACCTAGGAAAATAATCCAAGTCCTTGTGATTATTAAGTTCTATTTAGGGAAGTCCTACAGTGGTTTTTTAAATATGTTTACAAAGTTTTTAGTATTTCTCCTCTTGAATGTAGACTAGACTCAATAACTCACATGTAAAGAATGGAATATGAGGCAATTATGCAATCATTATCACTTCTGATGTGATGTTGTTAGAAAAAAATGTGTAGCTTCCATCATAGACCAAAAAAAAAAAAAAAAATCTATCTCTCTTTTCTTGACTCACTCAGTCTTAAAGAATTTGCCTGCCATGGTGTGAGGACATCCAGGCAGTCTATGGAGGGCTTAGAGTGGAAAGACACAGGTTTCCAGACAACAGCCAAAGCCTGACAATAACCAAGTGAGTGAGCTCAGAAGGAAATCCCCATCTGCCTGTCTCCAGTCAAGCTTTCAGGTGACTGCAACCTGGGCCAGGATAGTAGGCCTCCTTTTATGCAGGGTATACATTTCAAGACTCCCAAAGGAGGCCTGAAACCATAGATACCAGCAAATCCTATGATTTAATGTTTTTAATGTTTTTTGGTCAATACATCGCCATCAATCAAACATACTTTCTGTTCATGACTTTTACCCACAAATTTAATGTTTTTTTTTTCATCTTAACTAAACATTTGTCCTTAACCTTACAATATGGAATACTTTTTATTCTTATTAAGTAGAAAACTTTTTCCTTTTTTTTAAACTTTTTTTTTTTTTTTTTGGTACTGGGGATTGAACTCGGGAGCATTCTCTATACCTCCAGCCCTATTTTTTATTCTCTATTTTGAAAAAGGGTCTCACTAAGTTGCAGAGGGCCTCACTAGGTAGCTGAGGCTGGCTGTGAACCCGGATCCTCCGGTCTCAGCTTCCCAAATGCTGGGAACTTTTTCCTTTTTTTGGATACTTTTTGTCATATTTAAATTGCCCACATTATTATTAGGATCATTATTAAGTAGAATAAGAGTAATTTGAATTCAAATATATTGCAATACCAACACAAATGATCTATAATCAAGATGGTGCCTAAGTGACTAACAGGCAAGTAGCATATACATGTAATAACTGCTTCAGAATTGCACAAGTTAAACTGAACCAATCAGAATACTCAAAAAAAAAAAAAAAAAAAAACTTCCATGCATCCTTACTAAGTAGAGAACATTTACCTCTTTACCTAAAGGAAGGACTTCATGGCTTTCTTTGGCATATTTGAATTGCCAGCATTGTTATTGGGCACCAATTGTTACTAAAATCAGAGCAATTGGAACACAAGCACCATAATACCACAAGTCATCTAATAACCAAGATAGCTATTAAGTGACCAATAGGCAAGTAGGGTGCATGGCATGGACGTGCTGGAAAACAGGTAACTAGCTATTTAGAAAGAGTCCAAACTCCTTCTGAAATGAGTATTCTAAGCTTCACATAAGCTAGTGGTGCCAAGTCACTTTTCACTGTGAAGAGGAGTATTCTGAAGAAAAAAAAAAAATGAAGACAAGCAAATACAGGAAATTAAGCAAACACAAGATGGAAAGAGGATGTGTGCACATCACTTTGCCCAAACCCATGCATCCTATCATCTATCTTGAACTGACCACTTACGTGAGTTCTCATTTTAGTTCTTTTCTAAGGTGAGTGGGATTTTTGTGTCTGAATAAGTCTGAATGAATTCTTATAGATTTCATCAGTTTTATGAAATAAAAGTACACCTAAGACTTTTGCTTCTGGCCATGAGAGAGTAAAAGGAATCAGTTTCACACCCTTATAATAAGCATATAGAATTGAACAATGTAGGGTGAGAAAGTGGAGTTTATTTCCATTTTCCTGCATATGGTTAACCAGTTTTGCCAACACCATTTGTTAAAGAGGCTATCTTTTTTCCAGTGTATACTTTTGGCTCCTTTGTCAAAAATCAGTTGACTGTAAGTCTGTGGGTCTGTTTCTGAGTCTTCTATTCTGCTCCATTGGTCTTATGTGTCTGTTTTTGTGCCAGTACCATGCTGTTTTTATCACTGTGGCTTGGTAGTACAGTTTAAAGTCAGGTATAGTGATGCCTCCTGCATGATTTTTATTGCTAAGAACTACTTTGGCTATCCTAGGCTTTTTGTTTTTCCAGATGAATTTAAGGACTGATTTTTCTATGTCTGTGAGGAGCATCCTTGGCAATTTCATGGGTATTGCATTGAATTTGTAGATCAGTTTTGGGAGGATGGCCATTTTGATGATATTTATTCTGCCTATCCAAGAGCATGGTAGATCCTTCCATCTACTAAGGTCTTCATTGATTTCCTTCTTCAGCTTTCTGTAATTTTCCTTATAGAGGTCTTTAATCTCCTTGGTTAGGTTTATCCCTAA
>PVLC010007990.1:0-60653 GCA_004027655.1 Graphiurus murinus
TTTTTTTTTTTTTTTTTTTTTTTTTTTGCGGTACTGGGGATGGGACCCAGGGGCATTCTGCCTCAGAGCTACACCCCCAGCCCTATTTTTTATTCTTTATTTTGAAACAGGGTCTCACTAAGTTGTGGAGTGCCTACTAGGTAGCTGAGGCTGGTCGCGAACCCGGATCCTCCGGTCTCAGCCTCCCAAATGCTGGGTCAGGCAATCATTTTCTATCAGAGAGGCCCCTTACTGGGAATGCATTTAACCTTCGCAAGTTGCTGTGCAAAGTAGGTAAGAGAATTCCCGTTTTACAGATTGAGGGAACTGAAGTTCACGGCCATTCCAGCTAATGAAGGTCAGAGCCAATATCCAACCCCAGGCCCAGGGTTCCCATTCAACACAGAGCTCCTGTAATATGTCTTTCCTTATATTAGGTGTCACTGTGTTCTCCAAATTTTTGGTACTGGGGATTGAAACCAGTAGCATTCTACCGTTAAGCTATACCCTGAGCCATTTATTTATTTATTTATGAATGAAACAGGGTCTCACCAAGTTGCTGAGGTTCTCACTAAGTTGCTGAGGTTGGCCTGGAACCTGTGACCCTCCTGTCTCAGCCTCCCACGCACTGGGATTACAGGCATGTGCCACCATGTCTGGCTCTGCAAATCTTTTGAATCTTCACAAGAATGGGGGACTTGGCCCCAGAGTAGAAAACAAAGTGATGTGTGCAAACTTTTTGCCAGACAGATACATTTCTGCCATAATTTATTAAACACTAATAAATTTAAATGGATAAAAAAGGTTATTTTGTGTTTTATACATAAATTTTATTGAAAATGTTATATTTCTGGTAATGATGCTGGTCCAGATAAATATATCTGCTGGAATTTTTTTTCCATTTCTGGTCAGTTAAAGTCTGACTCTTTTTCATTAAATATCTATATTAAATGAAGCACCCTAATGTCTTAAGATTTATGTGTTTACATGAATAGACTCCAGGGTGTAACACTTTAATCTATAAAAAGTACTAACTAAAAGTAACCGTTACCATGGCGACATACTGCCTGCATTAGTAACCTTCAAAAGCAATCGTTTTGGAAATGAGCTTTTCTTGAGCATTAACCAGACTAGTTGAAACTCCATGGAATGGATTTTAAACCATTAACACTTGGAGTTTCGTTCCAAGGTTCAAAAGCGGTTTACAAATCTTGCTTCATCGATACGCAATTTCTCATTCAAAGGAGAGTGGTTGCTGGTCTTCAATGTGTATTTTTTGAAGCACTCAAAGAATGGATTTTGAACTTCATCTAGACAAGTACAGTCCAGGAAGAGCTGTGACAAATTGGTAAAAGAGTGAGGGAAAGTAGGATACTCCCTCTCCATGAAGTCGGGTCACAGAGTTCTGATGATAAGGCCATCTGGTTTTGGCAGAGCAAAAAAACAAAGAGTTCAATGCAGCCTGCAAGAGATCCTACAAGCCATCCCATGAAGACCCAGGAGGGAGCAGTGGCATTCCAAACCAGTGGGCGACCGAGGATGCATTAGAAATGACAACTGGACAACTGGGGTGCTGAAGGGAGAGCAGAGTGCCTGATCCCTACCTCACACTGTATAGAAAGGCAAGGTTCTAGTGCATTCAGTACCTAAGCACAAGAAGTCAAGGCACAGAGCAGGTGCAAAACAGGGATGGGAAGTGTCTGGGACCTCGGGGAGGACACTTTGTGTGTGTGTGTGTGTGTGTGTGTGGTGTTGGGGATTGAACACAGCTACAGCCCCAGCCCTATTTTATTCTATTTTGAAACAGGGTCTTGCTACATTGCTGAGGCTGGCCTCGAACTTGCAATCCTCCTGTCTCTGCATTCCAAGTATTGGGATTACAGGTGTGCGCCATTGTGCCTGACTGCAACTAGACTTCTTAAACAAGATCACAAATGCACACATTTCAGGGTAAACTATTGTTCCAGTCAGCATTCTTATTGTGGTAACACAAAACACCTGACCACCGCAACTCAGAGGAAGAAAGTCAGTAGGAAACAGAAAGGGAAGAGAAGAAAAGCAGTGTGCCTGGCAGACACGTTGGAGAGCCCAAAAGTGGAACTCTGCCTTCCTCAGACCCCAATCTTTAAATATAGTCTTCATATTGGCATGTTCTTATCGGTGTTACCGAGGCAATGGGCAGGTAACTTCTTAGCCAGGTGGTGCCTCCTTGTCTCTGGACAGTGTGCTTACTAAGTGCAGGGGTCAGTGATCTAACTTGCTTTTACTCCTAAGTGTAGGGGTCAATGATCCATCTCACCTTCACCTCTATAGTATTGGGCTATATTGGTTGCTCATCAACTATGGGTGCTTTGAAGCAGCACACAGAGTTTACCTTTCTGGGTCCTGAAGAAGATGAGGGAAATAGAGGCACAAATTACAGCCAGTGAGCCGGGCGTGGTGGTGCACACATGTCATCCCAGCATTCGGGAGGCTGAGACCAGAGGATCCAGGTTCGCGGCCAGCCTCAGCTACCTAGTGAGGCCCTCCACAACTTAGTGAGACTCTGTTTCAAAATAAAGAATAAAAAATAAGACTGAGGGTATAGCTCAGAGGTAGAATGCCCCTGAGTTCAATCCCCAGTACCAAAAGAAAAAAAAAATTACAGCCAGTGTAGCTGTGTGTGATCTCTAAGAGCAAGCCTTCCCCACATCCTGGCCTAAGCCCCACGGCCCCGGAGACTGTGTGGGATGAAAGAGAGAGGGGTTTTCTCTCTTCCAAGAGCTTTCCTGAAATTCAAGAGGGGAATTACACTTTCAATTTATTTCAGGGCAGGTTTTTTTTTTTTTTTTTTTTTTTGGTACTGGGGACTAAACCCAGGGGCATTCTACCCCCAAGTTACACACCCAGTGCTATTTTATTTTTTCATTTTGAAATGGTCCCAATAAGTTGCTGAGGGTCTCACTACATTGCTGAGGCTGGCCTTGAACCTGCAGTCCACTACTCTCAGCCTCCCAAGTACTGGGAATACAGTTATGCACCACCATGTCTGATTTAAGGACAATGTTTTTTTTTTTTTAAATAAGCTTAGCCTTTATTTGCCTATGGAAAGAATATTTCTAAAAATATTAATTTTTTTGCCCCATTTGTATCTTTAGATAAATGATTTTCTTTAGCATACAATGCGTTTTAACGGCATAGAAATTGCTGGTGTGCGGAGATTCAGTAACCCACTCACAATGTAGTAACTTTCTCCTCTTGTCTGTTATTTGCTTAGGGCTAAAAATAGAGATTTCAACTTCAGAGCAAAGAGCTGCTTACCCTATTTATTTAGCGTGTTATAATTAAAACTGTTGTGGATTCTGCAGCTTCATTCTGCAGAGGTGGAGAAAACCTTTTATTTTATTTTCCCCCCCAGGTTGGCTCAAGCAAATTCACACTTTCTGAATTTTGTGGTGTGTTTCAGGATTGAAAAACAGAAAAAACAAAAAAATGAGCTTTAGATGAAAAAAACCCCAGCTGCAGCCACCCCATCGTGGTATGCCTGGCCCCGTGCAGAAACAAAATGGGGGTGTGAGCCAGGCCCACCAGATACCCAGGTGACACTTTTGTAGCCTCCCTGTGGCCTGGCCAAGTGCATTTAAAATTTTTTAATTGGTGCGTTGTAATCATACATTTTTGTTAGGTACAAGCTGATAGAGGCATACATGCATGGCCAAGTGAGTTTTAAACCAGCAACATTATTATTCACACATGCGCATTTTTCTCAACTTTAGATGGAGGTCAGCTCCCTGACCCCATCGTCTACTCTCACCTTTGGGATTGAATTCTTTTTAGACTAATTGAGGCCCTAAAAAAAGAAGAAGAAGAAGAAGAAAGAAAGAAAGAAAGAAAATGTCTCCAGCAGGAGGAGGTCACTAAAGGGTATTTATTATCCACCACCCAGAACAGACATCTGGAGGATTAGACGAGGGAGGTCTTGGGAAGGGTGTGTGGTTTGTGTGGGGAGCGCGTCATGGCGTTAGTGCTTCATAGAAAGAGGAAGGGACCCGCCGGCACGCTCGCTCTGTCCTACCTTGCCATGTTTTCCACCATGATTAGAAGCAGCAGAAGGCCTGCACCAGATGACCAGCTGCCCAGCAGGTGCAGGAGCCGCACTCTTGGACCCCCTAGCCTTTAGAACTGCCAGCCAAACTAACCTCTATTCGTTATAAATTACCCTGTCTGTGGTATTCAGTTATAGCATCAGAAAATAGGCTAAGAGGCTGGGGGAGGTGGCACACGCCTATAATCCCAGTACTTGGGAGGCTGAGACAAGAGGATCACGGGTTTGGGGCCAACCTCAGCAACTTAGAGAGGTCCTCAGCAACTTAGTGAGAGCCTGTTTCCAAAAATAAAATAAGATAAAATAAAGTAGGGCTGAGGGTGTAGCTTGGTGGTAGAATGCCCCTGGGTTCAATCCCAAGAAACACAAACACACACACACACACACACACACACACACACACACACACACACGACTAAGATCCTCCTTCTTCTTCATCTTTGCGACTCTCATCTGGCAGGGGGGACCAGCCCTGGTCCTCCAGCCCTGGTGTAGTTCTCTCCAGCCCTGGTACAGTTCAGAGGCCGGTCCTGTGGCTCCTAGGACACTGGGTCTTGAAGATGTGGCCACAGGACCTGGGCATGACCAGGGGTCACATCACAGTGGCAAAGGCGGCTGCTGCAGCCAGAGCGGAAGCCACCGGGACCCCATCTCCTCTCTCCTGACACCCCACCCTCGGGAGCTTCCTGGCCCTGCTGTTCCTAAAGCCAGAGTTGCACCACAAATGGTGTTTGTGGGTACAAATGTCATGAGCCACGGCCTCTTGGGATGGGGGGTAAAGTCAGGGAAGGTGGCTTTGACGTGGAAACAACTTGCAATGAGTTTCTGGTTTTTCCTCTTACACTGGGCTTGGCACGAGCCCTTCCTCTCTGTCTTCCTTTTCTCATGTATGTAGTGGAGACATCACCCAGCCGTCCAAATACACGTGGGAGCCCTTTTTTATTTTCCTTTCTTTTTTTTGCGATACTGGGGATTGAACTCAGGGGCATTCTACCTCTGAGCTATACCCCCAGCCCTATTTTTTATTCTTTATTTTGAAACCAGGTCTCACTAAGTTGCAGAGTGCCTCACTAGGTAGCTGAGGCTGGCCGCGAACCCGGATCCTCCGGTCTCCGCCTCCCAAATGCTGGGATTACTTGTAAGCTGTAAAGTGTTATGCAGAGAAATGATTGAAATGCTTCGTTTTCGGGGTCTCCCGTACCCAGCCCAGGAATTACTCCTACAGCTGATGTGAGACACAAAGAGGGAGTTTATTAACGGGCTCGACCAGACCCCTGCAGAGCGGAGGGCAGTCCTCCCTCTAACAGCAGAAGGGTTCCTTTATAGGCTAAAACCACAAGGGGAATCCCAGGTGTTGGGAGTAAAGGAATTGGCCATCTCAAAAGAAGCGGCGGGCCTTTTGGTCCTGAGGTAGGGAAACCTTCAGCTTGCAGAACAGGATGCAGGTGGAGCTTGCCACGTGGTTCGTGTTGGTTAATTAGAGCTGGTTTGCTGGGCGGTTATAGGACGGTTAGGGAATTTCCACGTGTTCTAAGTTACTGCAACTAAATAGGGCAAAGGTCAGCTTAAAGGTGAAGAACAAAATGGAGTCAGTTAAGCCAGTCCTCACAATGATATCCTGGTTTTTTACTATCGTAAACCAAAAGCCTTCAAGCTGCACCAACCTTGAATTTGAAATGATTCCACGTGTAAAGTGGTGGCTCAGAGATGGGTGTGGTGGCACCTGCCTATAATCCCAGTTCTTGGGAGGCTGAGACCGGAGGATCGCAGGTTCCAGGCCGGCCTCAGCAGCTTAGCGAGACTCTCAGCAACCTAGTGAGACCCTCTTTCCAAACAAAAAATAAAATAAAATAAAAAAGGGTCGAGGGTGTGGTTCGGAGGTAGAATGCCTCTGGGTTTGATCTCCAGTGCCACAAAAATAAATAAAATCATCCCTCCCATTTCACTGCCTCTTGACCCTATCCTAGACTGCTGCAAATGACCTCACCCTTATCTGCTGTTCCTGGGAGGACAGCAGTAAACAAGCTTCAGGGCTGGCTTAATCCCGGCACTCCAGATCCTTCCACGCCAGGCCCACAGGATCAGCTTCAGCTTTACTTCCCTGCACAGCTACACCCAGAGGAAGAGACAGTCTCTGTGTGAGTCAGCTTTTCATCACCGTCACCCAAATACCTGACAACAACAACTAAGACGGGGAAAGGTTTATGTGGGCTCTGGTTTCAGAGGAGTTGGTCCATGGCCAGCCGGCTCTACTGCTGTGGCCCAAGGCCAGGCAGAGCATCATGGTGGGGGAAGATGGACGGGGGCTAACCGCTCCCAGATCTGCAGGTGGAATCCACTTCCCCGGAGACAGATGGGGCCCACGTGGGGGTGGAGCCACCACACAAAATCAGAGTTCCCCTGGGAAGGCGGAGGCCGTGAGGAAAGGGCAAGGTGCTTAGGAGAGTCTGGAAGAAAGCAGAGTGCCCTTTAAGCAGGGAGTAAGAGAGTCATGGCTGCCCGTGTGTGCACACGACACATTTGGAGGGAAAAGCAAGGACATAGGGAGGAACGGACAGAAACATGTCACTGCCTCTCTGGGAAGAATGCTTTCTATGATTATGCGTAGGGGAAATGGCTCCCCTTGGTTTTGTGTGTGTGTGTGTGTGTGTGTGTGTGTGTGTTCATTCCAAGCGTCTATACAGCAGAGATGCCCAACCAAGGGTGATTTCAGCCCCCGAGACACATTCGACAATGTCTGCCACATTTTACTACTGACGGTTCTCGACACTCACTGATATCTCTGAAAATTTGAACCATGTGAAAAATACTGCTGATTCGAAACGTTAACGAGTTAAAAATTAAAAACAAAAGTGGAGTTTCGGAAGCCTGATAAGTGAAATCTGTAATGTCGTAAGTGATGAGAGGGAGGAACTGGGGTCATTCTGTTCAAAAGTACCTGGACTGTACTTGGGAGGCTGAGGCAGGAGGATCACAAGTTTGAGGCCAGCTTCTGTAAATTAGAGAGACCCCGGTTCAAAAGTAAAAGTATAAAAGGAGATGGGGATGTAGCTCAGTGGTAAAGCATACTTGCGTTCAATCCCTAGTACCACACGCGTGTACACACACACACACACACACGCACACACACACGCACACACATGCACACACACGCACACACACACGAACACACATGCACACACATGCACAGGCACACACACACACACACAAGCACACACACACAAGCATCTGTGTTACCTGAGAACCAACGTGTTATTTGAGAGCAGACGTAGATTAGTTGTCAATGTATATGGCATACCGTAGAGAATCCACTGAAATAAACAACCCTTAAGAAGTATCATCAATATGCTAAAAAAGGACAGAAAATGGAATTATATAAAAATAATTAAATAATAATAGTTAGAGAAGGCAGGTGGGCCCAGTGGCACAGGCCTGTAATCTCAGTACTTGGGAGGCTGAGACAGGAGGATCACAGGTTCAAGGCTGGCCTCAGAGAAGGCAGAAAATAGTGGATGATAAAAAAGAAATGAAAATAATGTTTGTAAGTGCTGGGCATGGTGGCACATGCCTGTAATCCCCATACTTGGGAGGCAGAGACAGGAAGATTGCAGGTTCAAGACCAGTCTCTGCAAATTAGTGAGACTCTCAGCAACCTAGCAAGACCCTGTTTTAAAACAAAAACTAGGCTAGGGGTGTAGATCAGAGGTAAAATGCCTCTCGGTTCAATTCCCAGTACCAATACTAAATAAATAAATAAATATCAGTGAATAAAAATAGTTACAATAAGATGAATATTAATCCCCCAGCTCTATTTTTATTTGAAGACAGAGTCTCACTAGATTGATGAGCCTCACTAAGTCGCTGAGACTGTTCTTGAACTTGTGATCCTCCTGTCTCAGCCTCCCAAGTACTGGGATTACAAGCGTGCACCACCACGCCTGGCTCTAGGGTGAAAATTCTTGCAAAAGACTTATCTGATATCAAAATATACAAGAACTCTTAAAACTCAACAATAAGAAAATTAGCAACCCTATTTTTTTTAAGTGGGCAAAAGACCTAAAGAAACACCTTCATGAAAGAAGATATACAGGTGAAAAATCGGTATTTGAAAAGATGCTTGACGTGATATGTCATTAGGGAACTTCAAATGAAAACAACAACGAGATACCACTGCGTGTCTGTTAGACTTGTCAAAAGCCAAAACACTAACACCAAATGGCAGCAGGGTTGCAAAACAAGTGTAGTTTTTATAATATTTTATAACATTGTAGCTTTATAATACTCTGCCTGTGCTATAATTACATTTAATGTAACTATCACATATTGCTCATGCAAGTATAAAATGGCACCGTCACTTTGGAAGACGAGTTTGGCAGTTTCTTACAAAACTAAACATATTTGCGCCATATGATCCACCAGTTATGTGCCTTCATACTCACCCAAATGAACTGAAACTGCGAGCACACACAAAAACTTACGTACCAAAGTTTAGCAGCTTCATTCATCACCCAAAACTTGGACGCAGCCAAGACATCCTGCAATAGGTTGAATGAATAAACAAACTCTGGTATGTATATGGATAAAGTGAATATTATTCACCAAAAAAAAAAAAAAATGCATGGAAGAATCTTAAATGAATATTGCCAAGTAAAAGAAGGCAGCGTGAAAAGGTAACATATTATTTGGCTCCAACTACATAATATTCTGGAAAAGGTAAAAACATAAAGATAAGTAGAAAAGACCAGCGGTTGCCAGGCACTCGGGGATGGAGAGAGGAAGAACAAATAGATAGAACACAGAGTGCTTGGGGCTTGTGAACCGCCCTGTACAATACGGCAGTGATGGGTGCGTGACCCTACGTGATATATAGGCATAAGCCCACATTACTGTACAACCTAAAGAGAATTCCCCAATGTGAACTAGACACCTCATCTTGAAAAAGGAAATTAAAGTCCCCCTTTGTATTTAGTTTATTTTGTCTCCAAGTTTATTTTGTGTGGTATGAGTGTGACCACTCCAAATCTCACAGAGTCACTATTTGCACAACATTATCTTGACTACCCTCTGACTTCTGGCCTCTTTGACTGTGAAATGTCTTTTGCAGACAGCAGAGAGTTAACTCATGTCTTTTAAATCCAGTTATGTTGTTATTTATAAATGTTGTTATTTATATGGTTGAAACTATACCTGCCATTTTGATATTTGTTTAATATATGTCTCATGACTTTTTGTTTTGTTAGAGCCATAACTGCTTCTTCTTTATGATCTTTCCTTTGTAATAAGTAGATAATTTCTAGGGTATCATTTTAATTCTTTAGTTCTTTAATTTTTTTTTTTTTTTTTTTTGTACTGAGGATTGAACCTCCAAGCTATACCCCCAGCCCTATACTTTTTATTCTTTATTTTGGAAACAGGGTCTCACAAAGTTGCAGAGGGCTTCACTAAGTAGCTGAGGCTGGCAGCGAACCGAACCTGCGCTCTTCCTGTCTCAGCCTCCCAAGTACTGGGATCACAAGCGTGCCCCAGCATGCTTAAACCTGAAGCACTAAGGGAGACTGAGCCAGCATCAGACCACTCAGCATTACCACGTGCATACATCCTGCCGTCTGTTCTCCCTCCTGCCTGCTGGAGCTACCAGCTTCTGGAAGCCACCTGCCCTAGTCTTCCTCTCTGGGGACTGCTTTTGCCTGGATGGCCCTCTGGGTCACAGTTTGGCCTGTTGCCCAGGTTCCTGGCACCATTCTGAGCCTGGTAGACTCACACCTTGTGGTCTGGGCTCCTCTGTGTCCCCTGCTATGACCCCAATGCCTCCTAATTTTTGAGCAGCCCAACTTGTCTGCCAGTAGTCAGTCAACTGCTTTTCTATGTGCAGGACACAGGACCGGATCCGATAGACCTGAAGTGGTCTTTCAGATTCTATTATTCTCTGACTGCTTTAAAATAATCCTGAGAAAACTTTCTCTCCTTCGGCTGTTTCCATGCATCGCCTCATTATATCTCTGCAAAGTATCAGTTGTGTGATTTAAACACCTTTTTTTGTTGTTGTTTTTGACCTGGATGTAACATAAATTATAACTGAAATGGTCACTATTCTACGATGTGATTGTTTAGTGTTAGATTTTTTTTTTTTCGCTATAAAGCTACAGCATATCTTACATATGTTTTCTGATAGAACTAGGGCAGCGAATCCCTTCTGGATATTTTTCTCTGAAATTACACTGAAAGAAATAAACAGCTGTCAGGAGTATGAAGGCTAACCCGTCAGACTGCTGACTCAGCGCTCTGGAAGCTACAGTGTGTCCTAGAATGCAAGTCACATGCCCTGACATTCATGGGGCTCATTTGCTTTTTGGAGGGTCAACATGAATTAGTCGTCAGTGGTTGAAAAGAGGACAGGGCTCAAGTGCTAGCACAGAGGCTTTCAGGATGTCCAGGCAGAGTCAAACATCCGGTCAATATTTAAAATGTGATTAATATGCAATTTGTATAATTAAGAAATACTGTTCTTAAAATGACCTTCCTTCCTTCTTTCCTTCCTTCCTTCCTTCCTTCCTTCCTCCCTCCCTCCCTCCCTCCCTCCCTCCCTCCCTTTCTTTCTTGTACTGGGGATTGAACCCAGGGGCATTCTACCTCTAAGCTACACCCCTGGCCCTTTTTATTTTGTTTATTTTAAAACAAGGTCTTGCTAAGTCACCAGAGGTCTTGCTAAATTGCTGAAGCTGACCTCAAACTAACCTGCTATCCTTCTGTCTCGGTCTCCCAAGTGCTGAGATTACAGGTGTGTGCTACCATGCCCAGCTATGGTTTTCTTTATCTTTTATAGCAACTGAGTTACATAATTATTTTTTGCTTTATCCTGTTTTCTCCAAGATTCTACAAAACATTTATAATGGAGAGGATATTTTACAAATATAAAACTAACACAGTTTATCATTAAGCCACATTTTATTCTAGACTCTTACTTGGAAACAGGGTCTCACTAAGTTTCTAACAGCCTCACTAAATTGCTGAGGCTAGCTTCGAACCTGTGATCCTCCTGCCTCAGACTTCCAAGTACTGGGATTAACAAGCATGCACCACCAAGCCCGGCTCTTAGACTCTCATCTTAAACTAGAGTTAAGGAGTCGTGGTGGCTCACACTTGTAATCCCAGTACATGGGAGGCTGAGCCAGGAGGATCGCAGGTTCATGGCCAGCCTCAGCAACTGAGCAAGGCTGTCAGCAACTTAGTGAGACCCTGTTTCTAAGTAAAAATAAAATAGGGCTGGGGTGTAGCTTGGAGGTAGAATGCCCCTGGGTTCAATCCCTAGCACCATTAAAAAAAAAAAAAAAGTAGAGTTAGGGGTTAGGTGGTTTATTAACTGGGGCTGAGAACAGGTTGTTTTCATCATGGTAAGATCCAGGCATTGAGGATGTGGTAGGTTCTTTTACCCGCCAGTCCAATGGCCCGCCCCGAAGCTTGAACTACTTCCTGCTGTGGAAATGGAGAGTCCTTCCATCCATCTCTGCTGGGCCTTGGGGCTTCCTTCAACGTGGCCAGTGGGTGATGTCCTTCAAGAAATGTAAAGAAAAGCTCACCTCGTCCAGCCAGAAGGACGGCGGGTAAAGGACGAGCAAGAGGAGTCCAGTGGGGTGGACAGCCTCATGTCAGCGTTGAGTGTCCCCCGTGACGCTCCCGCAGCAAAGGAGTGATCCAGAGCGCCTGGGCCGGGCTCCAGTCCTCGGTCACCGAGAGGCCGGGCTGGAGCAGGTGTGGAAGTAGTTGGCAGAGGAGACCAGGGGCACTTAGAGGGGTCTCGGCTGAGACAAAGGAGAAGCCGGGTGTGTTGGGGACCGTGCCCCGAGGGAGTGGTCTCAGCCTCTTCAAATTTCACCAGGAATCACTAGCCCGAGCAGATCAAAGCTTTATGTCTAGTGCAGGGAGCTGGACAGTGCCCAACAGGCTGTTGGAAGTATTACGTGCGTCTATCATGTGATTGAACTAGACAGGACATTTGGTTGGGGTCTATTGGCCTGTTTGCTTTGTTTCTGCGGCTAGCAATGGAAAAGCAAAAAAAAAAAAAAGATATAAACTAAATTTTGCTCTGTTCCCCCAAATTGTGGCAAGTATCAGGTAGACTACAGATTGACGGGAGTACATAAACACGCGTGCACGTGTGCACACATGCACGCCAGCTGTGAGTCCCCGAGTTTTGTAGCTGTAGGACAATGTTGGAGAGGGGCCAGAGGCGACTTGCCAATGTGCAGGCAGCTCCTGGCTCCCGAGCCCCTCCTGGCATCCCCGCAGCCGGCTCTTGCAAGGGGAAGAGAGCGTTGCTGTGACCAGGGTTCCTGGAAGAATTATCCAGCTTTCTAGGAAGCCTGTGTTAGAAAAGCAATCAGCCTCCTCAGCGCTAACCTGTCGGGGTACACATGCTAGTATGGGATTCTATACCCACAATTTAACTTGTGTAACCAATTTTTTTTTTTATCAGATTGACTTTTTTCCTGTCCTTAGGGTTGTTGGGATGACGTGAGTCTGTGCCATCAGGATCGCTGCAGTGGGACCAGCGGGGAGGATTTGGGAATCTTGGCCCGATGAAGCAGCTCTCCCAGGGTGCTGGAGGCAGAAGCCATCTTTCTAGCAATTTCCAAGACTCGGCCAGCAGGAGAAAATCTTCCCCATTACGCTCACCCTGCCAAACCCTGTCCAGAAGCTTCCAAGCTCTTGAAGTTGATGTGGAGGCTCAGGAAGCCAAACAGCATGCTCCTTATATTGTATTGAATATATTTATCATGACAGCTGTGATCTCATCTTTTACTTTCTGATTTCCTCAAAGGACAGTTAGGGAGTTTTCTTTTCTACTGCTCTTGATTGATTTGGGTTTACAACCCTTACCTTCAAAAAAAAAAATCTCTTACCTGCATCTCCCTTCCCTCACACTGTAATAAGTCACTCTCTTAGTTTTTTTTTACTAAAGCCCTATTTTGTTCTAATATCTCTGTCTTCTTTTTTTTTAAACTCTATTGAGTTTCCATGAGTTTTTTGTTTTGTTTTTGCATACTGTAGACTGAACCCAGGGGTATTCTGCCACTGATCTAGTCCCCCAGTCCTTTTCTTATTTATTTTTTTTTTACTTTGAAACAGGATCTTACTAAGTGACTGAGACCCTCACTAAATTGCTGAGGCCGGCCTTGAACCTGTGATCTTCCTGTCTCAGCCTCCCAAGTACTGGGATTGCAAGCATGTGCCACCACGCCTGGCACAATTCTTCTGTTTTCAAAACTCTCCAACTCATTACCAGATATTTAGCATCCTGGGCTCTTGGGCACCAAATAGCAGTATTGTTTCCCAGTGATCACAGAACCATAACACCTTCTGCATTTCTGAATACCCTATTGGAGGGGGGACGCTCTCCAGTCGACAACCATTAGCTCTAACTAACAAGAATGAATGATCAGAGCAATTTTTAGTTAGAATTTTGTGGGCTTTCGTTTTTGTTTTTTGGTACTGGGGGTTGGAACCAGGGGCATTCTACCTCAGAACTACACTCCTAGCCCTTTTTTATTTTGAAACAGGGTCTCACTAAGTTGCTGAGGCTGACTTCGAACCTGTGATCCTCCTGCCTCAGCCTTCCAAGTCCTGGCATTATAGTCATCTGCCACCATGCTGGCTTTTGGGGTTGTTTCTTTGGGGCCATGTTTTTAAGCATCTGATAAGAGAAAAGGAATACTACCTCCAACTGGAGTGGCACTCATTTCCCCATTGCTAGCTTTCAGTGCTCTGGAGCCTTGCTACATGAAGTATGGTACTCAGAGAGGCAGCAGCAGTATAGAAATGCACATGCCTGCAACCCTAGTACTTGGGAGGCTGAGACAGGAGGATCGAAGATTGGAGGCCAGCACACAGTAACTTAGAGAGACCTTGTTTCAGAGTTTAAAACAATAAAATACAGCTGGGGGATGGGGTACAGCTCAATGGTAGAGAGCTCCTGAGTTCAATCCCCAGAACCACAAAGAAAAAAAAAAAGAAGAAGAAAAAATGCAAAATGTATCAAGCGAGAAGCTAGATTTGGGTAAGACCTCACATTCAGCCTGAGGCCAAGTGCTTCAGAGAACACCCAGGAGAGTCGCCTAGTTAGACTTTCTCCCTCTTGGTGACACAGATATTCTGGGTCCCGACCCCCGGGGGTGTGTACTCTTCTGATCTGTAATTTTCCCAATGAGATGGAAAGAGAAATTTCCCTGCCAGAAAACCATCTTGTTCCTACCCAAGCTGGGTTCCAACAGCAACTGGGCTGTATTTATAATTATGGGGGAAAAAAAAAAAAAAAGCAAGACTCTCAAGTGGTCTTATCAATTATTCCTGTGATCCAATAACAGTGACAACCTGGAGTTGTGCCCCGTTGCATATGTATTGGGGTAAAAAAGCTGGAAGCATTTGCCGGGGAGCTATCCTGCTGGGCATTGCCCATCTTTCCTATTTGCTGTGGTTATTTTATTTTTACTCAGGAGTTTTCCCTCATTTAAAGAAAACCCTACTTGCGATAACCATCCACCTGCCTTTTCCCATCACCTGCAGCAACAAAAATAAAAAAGGCTCCATTATAGTTAGCTGTAGAACATCCTCAGAGAGCCCAGGCACTGGCGTTCAGAGCTGGTGTAATTGAGGCGCGAGGGTTGTAGTCTCAGCAGTAGATAAATCTATTGTAATGGACTTACTAGGCGGTGACCTGGGAGGTGGGGGGTGGATAGAGAAAGTGGGTCCTGAGGGATGTGGCTTTGGGGACTTTGCTTGTGTCTTTGAATTCCCTCGCTGGCTGGCTCTCTCTTAATTCCGGCCTCACTGATGTGAGAGCAGAGCCCTCGCTCTCTCCCTCTCTTTGTTTCCCGCCGCCATGCCCTGAACTCTGAAGATTTGGCTGACATAGACTGAACCCCGAGATCTCAGAAAAAAAAAGAAAGAAAAGAAAAAACCTGTGCGCAAATAAATCTTGCTTCTTCTCAATGGTGTGGTCAGTTGCTTTGGTTTATAGCAATGAGAATGTTGGCCGAGATCAGCCCCAAGACCACAAACATCCTAAGGGAACAAATAAAGGGATTGTGCCCAGTGCAGCTAGCGGGGCTCCGGCTAGCATAAAGGGTCGTTTGTGCTGCCTGTTCGTTGCCAGCTGACCCAGCTGGACGCTGCGAGCATCAATAGCTCTTGAACCTGCCGGCTCCTGTCTGCAGCTGGCTCGACAGTGAACTCAGACCAACAGACGTCCTGCGCACAAGTCCACCCAGGCCCCACTGAACTGAACGCCACCTCATTGTTGGTTCTCCGACTGCACTCCTACTTGCCTGGGAGGCAATGCGTAGCTTGCAGGTTGTTTAAAAAGAAAAAAAAGGGTAATCACGCAAATTCAAATTATCCTTTTCTCTTCAAACCCCAAATTTTAGGTTCCTGACAAAGTAGATTTTTATGTGTGTTGAGGCACATTATATACCTTTTTTTTCTTAATGGCACTGGGGATTGAACCCAGAGGCATTCTACCTCTGAGCTACACCTCTAGCCCTATTTTTATTCTTTATTTTGGAACAGAGTTTCACTAAGTTGCAGAGGGCTTCATTAAGTAGCTGAGGCTGGCCTTGAACCTACAATCCTCCTGTCTCAGCCTCCCATGTACTGGGATTACAAGCATGCGCCACCACACCCAGCTTAAAGGTAATTTTTTATTGTGGCAAAACATACATAACTCATGTAATATATGACTTATCATTTTGGAGGTGTTTAGTATATTCACATTATTGCACTAGTAACATTATCTAGATTGAGAATCAATTTTGAAGAAGATTTCTACAATTCCAATGATTTTCTATCCTTTCTTATATATTTAGGAAAAATTTGTGTAGTTTCTTTTTTTTTTTAACTTCTTTGTGTTCAACCAGAAAACACTGATTTATTAGATTTTGAAAATCTTATCATACCATTTGTGGGTTACTATAGAGAAATATCTGAAACTATCTCCAAACTAAATATATGCAAAGGACTATTTTCAACTGACTAAAAATCCACATTATTCCCTTATTATTACATACACACATTTTTTCTCCTATATGTAGCCTTTTTTTTTTTTTACTAAGTCTGAAAAACCTAAGCAAATGCAATACAAATGGAGGAGAAAAGTCATTAATTATACATGTACCATTCTTCATAAATTCAAAGCAACTGTCCCACTCATTTTAATGTTTTAAAAATGTTATACAAACAATGGCTATTTTTAAAGTCCTTAATTGTTTGGTGAAATAAACACTACTTTCACATAGATGCAAACATATTTCTATTTATACCACTTGAACACACACACACACACACACACACACACACACACATACACACACAAACACATTTTTAAAGCTGTCTGATTTTATTAGGAGGCAGTGCTCGGAGCCTAAAGACCAAAATATTGGCACCAAAAAATTGCTGTCAGGAAAATTTGGGGTTGTTCTCTTAATAACATAAGACATGATTAAGGCTGTTTGTGGCCCCTTGTCGTGGGCCGATAAGGCTGTGATTAAGTTTTCATTCTTTTTATTGGTCCTGGCGTTTCATTATTGTTATCTTTTTATAACCACCTTCCCTGAACCATGAAAGCCTCGGGCACCTTCTTACACAAGCACCACCCACGGGGAGAGATGGCTCTTTGACCAGCTAGTTATACAGCCCTACTATTGTTAATATTGGGGACATGAGACAGCAAATAACGAGGCATTTTTTATTTTTGTCATTTATAAATGTTGCTTTCAACTTTTCTCAGAATTTATGTATTACTGCTCCCAACTTTCATTACCCACTGAATATCAACTAGAGAGGACACTGCCTTTAGACAACTATTTTGGTAAATGGTGAACAAGTTATTTTTAAAATTTAGGATGAATATGCGTAAGCTAGGGAGAAAGTGGGATGCCAGAGGGACTCCAGATAACGGAGGAGAAACCTCCGTGGAGCCAGAGAAGTGACCTAAGAGGAGGGGAGGGGGAAGACTGAATTTCATTATTGGAAAAACTAACTTCTATTGCGTGTACATATGTGAAAATCCCAACATCAGTCTCAGTCCTCTGTATGGGAAGGGAGAGATGGGGAGGAGGGGACAGGGGCACCAAGTGCTGTGTACATGAATGTCAATGTCAACATGATTTACATTATGATGTGAGACCATAATGCACCAATAAAAGCACATTTAAAACAAAGTTAGGTTAAGATGAATTTTAAGCACTAAACTTCCATAAGGTGAAACCAAATGATTAAACCAGGGAAATGTTCACCACGTTGAAACAGACCACTTATTTGCATTTGCTTTCCGTTACAATGACAAAACACCTGAGATAAACAACTTATAAGGAGGAAAGGTTTTCTTTGACTCAGGGTTCCTTGATCTCCCAATAATGTCATGGGCTAGGGACCAAGCCTTCAGCATATGGCCTAAACACTTGTTTATGATCTAAACAATAGCAATCATATAGCTAAAAACTTTTGATAATCTATTACATGCTTCCAAGTGTGTGTGAGTGTTGTGTGTGTGTGTGTGTGTGTGTGTGTGCGCGTGTGTGTTACTGGGGATTGAACCCAGGAGCTCTCTACCTCCAAGCTACACCCTCAGCCCTTTTTTTAAATATTTTTCTTTGAAACCGGGTCTCACTAGGTTGCTGAGAGTCTTGCCACGTTGCTGAGACTGGCCTTGAACCTGAGATCCTCCTGTCTCAGCCTCCCATTTCTTCTCTTCTAGAACACCTGATACTGGGGCAAAATTCATTCTGTGAATTATGTTATGCACAAACACGTTTCTGGAAATCGTGACTTTATGCAACACAAAAGTAAAGAGCGGGAGGGCTCTGGGTCCTGGGTCAAGAAGATTAACTTATGTAGCTAATCTAAATCATTGCCACGCTCAGGAGGGAGGAGCTCTCTTTCTGCGGCACTGGAGGGCAGACATCTATTATAGAAGGAGACACAGAGAGGCAGCATTCAACTTCACACATGCAAACCTCTTCTAGACTTTGGAGCTCTTCTGCAAGGGAGCAGGTGCCTTTTGAGGCTGTCTGTCACTCTCAAAGCCTAAGCAAAGGTCACACCACGGTAGATCACAATATAGCAAGAGCAGCTTTGGGTCACTCAGCCATCACTTGACTCCCTCTGACCTCACTCTTCGTACGTAACCAGGGAGCTGGGGCCAGAGCTTGAACGTCGGGTTTTTTTGTGGACTATGAAACCAAAATGACCTTGGGGAGTACTTGAGTTCATGTATTTTTGCTTCGATCTGTGAGGCAGGTCACTTCTGAAAGTGGTCAGATTGATCCATCCCATCCTGCATGTCCTTTTGCAATGTATTTTTTGTCAACAGAGAGGTGTGAGGAGAGAGTGTGTGTGTCATTCCCCTCTTTCCTTGAATATGGACTGCCTTATGACTTTCTTCCACTGATACAAAGTGGTGGAAATGAGATTGTGACCTCTGGGTTCAGGTCTTAAGAAGCCTAGCAGCTTCTATTTCTGCCCTTTGGAAGTCAACTGCTATGCAAAGAAGTCCAGGCTGGTTGTGGTGGCCCACGCCTGTAATCCCAGTACTTGGGAGACTGAGACAGAAGGATTACAGGTTTGAGGTAGCTTCAGCAACTTGGCAGGACTCTTAGCAAATTAGTGAGACCCTATTTCAAAATTAAAAAAAATAAAAGGGCTAGGGGTGTAGCTCTGAGGTAGAATGCCCCTGGGTTCAATTTCCAGTACCACCAAAATAATCATTGTCATCATCATCATCTTGGACTCCACTGAAATCTCCAAAGGCCATTGCCAACTGGAATCTCAAACCCTTCTCTTTAGGGGAAAAAATGAAAAACCAAAAAAACAAAACAAAATAAACCAGAGATTTTTTTCCTCCAGTGATGAAGAAGTCAGAGGTACTTACAGGTAATTTGGACTCTATTTTTCCCTGTTTTTATTACTTTGTTGTTGTTCCCAATTTTTCTTTCCTTTTTGTATTTAGTGGTGCATCTCATTTATACAGAATGGTGGGATTGAGTCTGTCACATTTACACACAAATTAAAACACAATTTGATCAATTTCACTCTCTACCCCTTCTCCTATCCTAAGGCTCACCCCAGAGGGGACACATGTTGGGCGTTTGCTCTTAGGGAGACCATGAGGGTTGCGCACCTTGTCACAATGGCCCCAGATTCCTGTTGGTGTGTTGGAAATAGAGGCTTGGTCCTGAACTCTTAAGTTCACTGGCACTGGAGATGGAAATTATTCTTGTAATTAAGGTTCAGTTCTACTCTCTGGAAGTGATTCGATGATGATGATGGTGGTGTGGTGGAAATTTGTGTGTGTGTGGTACTGGGGATTGAACCCAGGGACATTCTACCTCTGAGCTACAGCTCCAGTCCTTTTTATTTTTTATTTTCAAACTGAGTCTCACTAGGTTGCTGAGGGTCTCCTAAGTTGCTGAGGCTGGCCTCAAACCTGCAATCCTCTTGTCTCAGCCTCTCAAGTACTGGGATTACAGGCATGCACCACCACCTGGCTCCCTCTCCATTACTTTTGATAGCATTAAGTAAAAAAAAAAAGTTTAGATAAAGATTTATATGATGACATTGAGGGCTAAAGTAGAAATCACTAAGAAAGACAAGGTGCTGGGATTCTGAAGTTTCATTCTACATGAGCGTTAGTACTATTTTAACCTCTTTAGATTATGAGTATAAAGAAAATAATGAAATATAAAGTTGAGATAAATGTGTGCTATTAAGGACAAAAATAGGATGGAATAGAAGAGGAGGCCGGGCTTCTCCGAGATCACCACCTGTAGACATCAGATAATTGCTTCACTTTGGCTACGGATCTCAGGAGCCCAAAAGCTGAATAAACACCAAACAGGAGTGAAACTTTCTTTGAAACCACTGCCTTGCATGCTCCTTCTAAGTATTCATTTTAATTATAACATTTCAAGCTAGTTACAGCTGTATAATTTAGACGTATTTGTAGTTTTGACATGTTTGTATACATACACATAAAATGTACAAAGTTATTGAAAAATTACCAGAAGAATTCTGTGTGTGTGTGTGTGTGTGTGTGTGTGTGTGTGTGTGTGTGTGTCTTACTGAGGAGTGAACCCAGGAGCATTCTACCTCCATGCTATACTCCCATTTCTTTTTACAATTTTGTTCAAATACTGCTTTGTCCATCCATGAAGGCATGGCTGTCAATCTTACTGGCAAGTATGGGGAGGGCAGACAGCAAGGTGGGGCATGGAGGGAAGCCATCAAGGGCTGTGTGCATGTGTGTGCCTGTCACTTTAAACCTCACTATAATGTATGATTACAGCACACCAATAAAAGTATCTAAGAAAATCACCCAGAATCCAACTGGGGACTCCGTAGGTTTTCACCTGCAAACAACACGTACCCCCTTCAAAGTCTTTCAATCCAAAATGTCACTTTCTTCTCCCTAAATATATACGTCTCTACCCATTTCCCTAAGAAGAGGGCTGGCTCTTTGGTCTTCTCTGAGTCCTGCCATCTTGAGAGAAAGTCTGAGCCGGGTGTGGTGGTGCACGCCTGTAATCCTAGGGCTCAGGAGGTTGAGGCCGGAGGATTGCAGGTCTGAGGCCAGCCTCAGAAAGTAGTGAGACTCTCAACAACCTGGTGAGACCCTGTTTCCAAATAAAAAGAATAAAATAGGACTGGGGGGTTAGCTGGGAGGCCGACTGCCCCTGGGTTCAATTCTAGCACTATAATAGTAATAACAAAACAAAAAAATATATATAATAAAACATGCAAGTTTAAAAAAAGAGCCGGACTCCAGTGCCAATTCACGATGTGAATTTCTATGTGCTCAGACTAGATATCTGCCAGAGGAATTAATTCAAATATATGTACAGAATAAATAATTGAATAGGAGGTACAAATATTAATTTCTGCAAAATTCAGGGGTTTTGTTTTGGACTGGCAATCTATTTCTCCAATAATCCCCCATTATAAAAATGGGACAAATCATGACATGATCCATCAGTGTTTTTATATAATTTCCAAACAGAGCACAGCAAACTCCTGTCCAGGGCAATGAAAATTTTATAAACCAACAATGCCCTCCAGCCCAAACTTGATGAATTCTATCGCTATAGGAGAAGAAACGAAAACTAAAGATCATCACCATAGTCTTTGTCAGCAGATCCAGGTCACTGTCTTTCCAAAAGACTTAACCTCAATCTTTAGCTAGGGGTGTAGCTCCAAGGCTGAGCCCTTGCCTAGTATATGCAAGGACCTGGGTTTAAAAAAGAAAAATAAAAAAGCAGCAATGTTAATGGCAATTATTATGCACAGAGAGAGAACAAAACTAAGATGGGGGAGGGGAATCCATTATTAAATGTCTCTGCTACTGGACATCATGTATTATCAATACATTCCAGCAGGGAGCGCACACGACAATGGGCCAAACCACGCATGTGCAGAGTATGAGCTTTCTCTTGGATGTCTGGCGTGTATGTTTGACATTTCACGCTTAAAAACCTTTCCTACCTGGTAGGACATTTTTGGTTTAATGGATACTTGTGAATCATGAGAGTAACTGGAAAAAAATGGCTTGGAGAAAAGTAATTAAGGGCTATCTGGTGGTACAAACACAGCAGGGGCCACTGCTGGGATGCACAGAACTCTAATCCAGATCCCTGCTGTGTGCACCTCACTGGCTGTCAGTAGCATATAAAGAAAATGCAGACACCGTGTGGCTATATGCTGTGTGCCAATTAGACAAATAAGCAAGATACTCGGAGTGGTATAGCCAGATCATGTGGTGGATCCATTCCCAGTTTTCTAAGGAATCTCCACAGTGGCTGAGCTAGTTTGCAATCCCACCAACAGTATAGAAGAGTTCCTATTTCCCCACATCTTTGCCAACATTTATTGTTGTTTGACTTATTGATGATTGCCATTCTGATTGGAGTTAGGTGGAGTCTCTGTGTAGTTTGGCTTTGCATCTCCTTGATTGCTAATGATGTTCAACATTTTTTTCATGTATTTATTGGCCATTTGTGTCTCTTCTTTTGTGAAATGTCTATTTAATTCAGTTGCACATTTCTTGATTGGATTTTTATTTTTCTAGTGTAAAGTCTTTTAAGTTTTTTGTATATTCTAGCTATTAGTCCTCTGTCAGAGGGATAGCTGGTAAAGATCTTCTCCCATTCTATAGGTTTTCTCTTTAGACTCTTGATGGTTTCCTTTGATGTACAGAAACTTTTCCATTTAATGCCATCCCACTTATTAATTCTTGTTTCAATTTCCTGAGTTTTGGGGGTCTTGTTGAGGAAGTTTCTACCTGTGCCTATATGTTGGAGAGTTGAACCTATGCCCCCCCCTCCCCTTTAGTAGTTTCACTGTCTCTGTTCTAACTTCCAGGTCTTTGATCCATCTTGAGTTGGCTCCTATGTAAGGATGAGAGGTAAGGATTTAGTTCCATTTTTCTACAACTGGATAACCAGTTTTCCCAACAACATTTGTTGAAAAGGCTGTCTTTTCTCCAACATATGTGTCTGGCACTTTTGTCAAAAATCAATTGGCTATAGGTATGTGGCTTTTTTCCTGTATCCTTTATTCTGTTCCATTGGCCTATGTGTCTGTTTTTATAGCAATACCATGCTGTTTTTATTACTATAGCTCTGTAGTATAATTTGAAGCCAGGAATTGTGATGCCTCCTGCATGGTTCTTATTGCTGAGAATTTGCTTTGACTTTTCTGGGTCTTTTGTTTCTCCACATGAAATTTATGACTGATTTTTTTTTTTTAGGTCTATGAAGAATGACATTGATAGTTTGATAAGGATTGAACCAGAGAACTACAGTAATATATGCATACCCATGTTCATAGCAGCACAATTCACAATAACCAAATTATGGAACCAACCTAGGTGTCCATCAACAGATGAATGGATTACAAAATTATGGGAAACACACACAGTGGAATTTTACTCAGCAATAAAGAAGGACAAAATTGTGTCATTTGGAAGAAAATGGAAGGACTTGGAGAACATTATGTTAAGTGATATTAGCCAGTCACAGAAAGTGAAGGGTCAAATGTTTTATCTAGTACACAAACTAGGGAGTAACTGGGATACCAGAGGGACTCCAGATAATGGAGGAGAAACTTGGCTATTTTGAGCAGTATGGCGGTGCGCATGGGTGTACAGACATCTTTTCAGTATGCTGATTTCAAATCTTTGGGGGTAAATACCCAGGAGTGAGTGTAGTGGTTTGGGTTTAGAATGTGCCCCTAGTCCTCATAGAAACAAGGTTGCAATGCTGATGAGGGTCCCCAGGGAGTGAGGCCTTGGGGTTATATAAGATCTGGCTCCTCCCCTCGCCCTCTCTCTGTCTCCTGCCCCCCTGAGGTGAGAGCAGCACTTAGCACTCTCCTTCTCTCTCTGCTTCCCCACTTCCATGCCCTGAGCTCTGTATACCTGCCTGACATGGTCTGAACCTCCACGTCTCCAAACTCTGAGCAAATAGATCTACTGTCCACTAAGTTGTGCGGATGGTTGTTTTCAATTCTAGCAGTGAGAATGTTGGCCAAGTCTGTGCAACAACTGGATCATTGGGTAGTTCTATTTTCAGTTTTTCGAGGACGCTCCTCCATACAGTTTTCCATAATAATGGAGCTAAATCATATCCCCACCCACAAGGTGTGAGAGTTCTCTCTTTCTCCACATCCTCACTAGTATTTGTGATTTTTTTTTGGGGGGGGGGATCTTTGCAAAAGAAGTGTGAGAGTTGTCAGAATAAAAATGTAATTGCCTGGCTTGACCCTAACCAAACTAACTAACCAAATAAAGCCAGGAGGTTATGAAGGAAAGGTCCCATGCATGACTGCCCACTGATATCTGTCACAAAGGAATGCCACAACCACAGGTTTACACAGTGGCCACAACATTATGTAAAGAGTGCTTATACAAGGGCATCTGCCCAGCAACTGTGAGCTCAATTTTGGACGGATGCCACTGTTGTTATTAATCGCTGTAGCCGAAGATTATGGCTTCAAATGATGCTGACATAGTCCTCCTTGTCCTGCTTTTAAAACTTCCCCTTTACCCAAACTCTTTGACTATGCCCATAATTTATGATAGCATGCATACTCGCATTGCCACGCTCTGCTATGCCCAAATAAATAGGTTTTTTGGAGAATCTCTCTCCAATTATTTTGTTTAGGTTGACATCATTGGTTTGTTTGTTGTTATTGTTGTGCTGTGTGTGTGTTTCGATTGTTTGTTTTTGGTACCAGGGGCATTCTATCTTGAAGCCATACCCCCAGCCCTATTTTATTTTGAAACAGGGTCTCGCCAAGTTGCTGAGGGCCTTGCTAAGTGACTGATGCTGGCCTTGAACCTGCAATCCTCCTGTCTCAACCTCCCAAGCTGGTGTCTCAACTGGTGTGACAGGCTTGTGCCACCACACTCAGCACTGTTTTATGATAATCGTTCTGACAGCTGTATGGTTTTGACTTGCGTCTTTCCAATGATTAGTGACATCAAGCTGTTCCTCAGGTAGCTATTAACCACTCATGTATCTTTTCTTGAGAAATATTTATTCAGATCCCTGGCCCATTTCTTAAGCAGATTACTTGTCTTCTTTCTATATAGTAGTTTGAGCTCCTTGTATTTTTTGGATATTAACCCTTGTCAGATGTAAATATTTTGCAAGTATTGTCGCCTAGTCTATAGGTTGTCTCTTCACTTTTTTAACTGTTTCCTTCTTGTGCATTAGCTTTCTTTCTTTTCTTTTTTTGTGGTGTGTGTGTGTGTGTGTGTGTGTGTGTGTGTGTGTGTTTTACTGGAGATTGAACTCAGAGACATTCTACCTCTGCGCTATACCCCCAGCCTATTTTATTTTTTTAAATTTTGAGACAGGGTCTCACTAAGTTGTGGAAGACCTTACTAAATTGATGAGGCTGGCCACAAACCTGTGATCCTCCAGTCTCAGCCTCCCAAGCACTGGAATTATAGACATGTGCCACCATACCTGGCAGAAACCTTCTATTTTGATGTCATTTCATTTGTCTATTTTTGGTTCTATTGCCTGTGCTTTTGGAGTTAAATCTAAAAATCCTTGCCTAGAATAATGTCATGTAGGTTTTCCCCCTATGTTTTCTTTCTTTCTTTCTTTTCTTTTTCTTTCTTTCCAGTACTGGGGATGGAACCCAAGGGTATTCTACATCTGAGCTACATCCCCAGTCAGTTTTATTTTTATTCGGAAATAGGGTGTTGCTAAGTTGCTGAGGCTGGTCTTGAACCTGAGATCTTCCCATCTCAGTCTCCCAAGTACTAGGATTCCAGGCATGCACCATCAGGCCCAGCTTCCCCTGTGTTTTCTCCAGGAGGTTTACAGTGGAATTGGAGAACATGATAGTAAACAAAATAAACAAGCAGGGAAAGGCAAGCACACCTATTCTCACTTACATGTGGATTCTAAGCCAACTGAACTTACAGGGTGGAGGCCGAGGGTAGGAAGGATAGATGGATGATAAATAAGAGGTAGTAAGCCTAGCGTGGTGGCCTACGCCTGTAATTCCAGTACTTGGGAGGCAGAGATGAGAGGATCACAGGTTCGAGGACAGCCTCAGTAAGTAGTGAGACTCTCATCAACTTAGCAAGACCCTGTTTCCAAATAAGAAATAAAATCAGGCTGGGGTTGTAGCTCGAAGGCAGAATGTCTCTGGGATCAATCCCCAGTAACACACACACACACACACACACACACACACACACACACACACACACACGTACAAAGCCTCAGATAGGAGGAATAGCTGGGCTTTGTGTGTGTGTGTGTGAGATCTTTACACAGCATGGTAAAAATAGCTAATAGTAGTTGAGTACTGTCCATTTCAATGTCACGAGGAAAGTGTCCTCATCATGAAACACGTCAAATGTTGGGGATAACAGATGAGTGGGTTGGCTTGATGTGACCTTTCTGCAATGCATTAAAATATCATAGCATCACTTTGTACCCCATAAACATGTATCACTATAATTTTTCAATAAACAGTTTAAAAATGAAGCTCTTAGCTGGATGTGGTGGCGTACACTTGTAATCCCAGCATTTGGGAGGCTGAGACACGAGGCCAGCCTCAGCTACTTAGTGAGGCCTCTGCAACTTAGTGAGACCCTGTTTCAAAATAAAGAAGAAAAAATTGGGCTGGGGATGTAGCTTGGAGGTAGAATGCCCCTGGGTTCAATACCTAGTACCGCAAAAAAATAAATAAATAAAAAAAAATGAAGCTCTTTCTTCTGGCACCTTCAGGGCTATACCTCCTGCTTTTGCTGTTAGTTAATTTTGAGCACTGTGCTTTCCTGGGACTTTGATCATCCTAGTTGGTATTTTGTGCACAGAAAGAAATGCTTTCTTTATAACGGTATGTATTAACATGATATATCCTTGTAATTTTATAATTACTTATTTTAATTCAAATTATACTACTATAGTTATAAATTATATCATTTATATAATTGGTAGTTTAATAACTATAATCATTTAATATAGTATCTAATAGTCATAGTAAAGTTAATATAACTAGTTATAAACAGTTATATTTAATAATTATAATTATTTAATGTATTGTTTATATTTATAATTTTTTTCGGCACTGGGGATTGAACCCAGGGACATTCTACCTCCAAGCTATGCCCTCAGCCCTATTTTTTAATTCTTTATTTTGAAACAGGGTCTCGCTAAGTTACCCAGGGCCTCACTAAGTAAGTAGCTGAAGCTGGCTGCGAACCTGCGATCCTCCTGTCTCAGCCTCCCAAGTACTGGGATTACAAGCGTAAGCCACTCGGCTTGTTTATAGTTATAATTATTGTTTACAGTTATAAATATTGTTTCCTAGCCAGTTGTGGTGGTGTACACTTGTAATCTCCCAGTACTTGGGAGACTGAGACCAGAGGATCACAAGTTTGCTGTCAGCCTCAGCAGCTTAGGTCCTCTGCAACTTAGTGAGACCCTGTTTCAAAAATAAAAGTTACTAATATTAACTAAAATAGAGATAGGGGTGTAGCTAAGAAGTAGAATGCTCCTGGGTTCAATCCCCAGTACTACAATAAATAAATACTGTTTCCCTTAAACATTTTAGCTCAGCTGAGAGTTCTTATTTTACTTACAATTTTATAATTTTAACCACAATCAAAATAACCTTTTCACTTATTTTTTCAGCTAATCCATATATTCAATATTATCACCACTTATACTTATAACTAATCAAATCCCTTTGCCTGTTTCAAAGTGCGATTTTTAATGCAACGGACACTCACACATTTGAAATGCATCAAGAGGATTACAAATACAAGAAACAAATTCTTCCTAAGCATTTAAACCACTCTTACCAATCTACTAAATCAATCTTCTAAAAATTCTGTCGACAAAATCCTTTTAAGCCGTTCAAAAGTCATTTTTAAAAAATTAACAGTATGCACAGGACATCATAATCATTATATTTAAACACAAGTTACATAAGAGTTGTAATTCCCAGAGATTATAAATTATTCATCCAACTAAAGCGAACAAAACAAGCGTGTTAGACCAACTGACATTACAAGGTCAAAAGCACAGGATGGTGACATGGTCTGTGAATGAAACACCCAGAGAGCCTGAGATACGGTATCCCAGCAGCCCTGGGCTGGACACCTTCTCATGGGAAGACTTTGCCTACCATGGGGTCAGCAGTTGCCAAATCAACAACTTTCAATTATATCAATTAGTCCATTGAAATTATGCCATTTCCATTTCTGACAATTCAACGATTTTCCAACCCCTCGAAAAATCTACCCTGACTATCTACCCTTAAATTAGCCAATGCTTTCCGGGTCTTGGCTTTATATTTCATTTTCTTCAGTTCTTGTGTAAGTTATTGCATTCAAGCTTACAGTACTCTAATGGAATTTGGGGCCAGTTGGTTGCAATAGCATCCTCCTTTTTGCCTTATCCCGAGTAGCTGACTATCCACACCTTATTTCAATGTTATGCCATGTAAGAGACTTGTTCCATTTTTTTCTTTTATTCATTGCAATAGTCTAATTTGTGCACATCAAAATCCCATATTAATAGCTATGCCCAAGTCTTCTCAGAATTCTGTGTAGCTAAGAGAGAATTATAAATACCCGAGCTTAGCTTCTGCTATTAATTTTCTCGCTAGGCTTTCTGGGATTATTGGTTTATGGAAGCTGATTCCAGATTCCTCATTTCAGTTCCCTGCTGTTCATTTTAGCCTTTTGATATCCCATGCACTCTGCAAAGTCTACATTTTAAAAATTCTCATTCAACCGGGTGTGGTGGTGCACACTTGTAATCCCAGCATTCGGGAGGCTGAGACTGGAGGACCTGGGTTCGCGGCCAGCCTCAGCTACCTAATGAGACACTCCGCAACTTAGTGAGACTTGGTTTCAAAATAAAGAATAAAAAATAGGGCTAGGGGTATAGCTTGGAGGTAGATTGCCCCTGAGTTCAATCCCCAGTGCCGCAAAAAAAATAAAATAAAAATAAAAAAATAAAAAAAAATAAAAAAATAAAAATTCTCATTCATGTCTCTGCCAAATACCACACCTAGCAAATAGTATATCCTCAACAATTCATGATTGAGTAGGAAGGATCACTAAATAGATCCAATCTTATCTTTAATCACTTGTGTCTCATGGATCCAGATAGTTTCCAGGGAGGAATTTAACATATACAAAAGAGCAGGCTAAAAATGAACACGTAATAAACGTTTCTTAACTGCCTCTCTCATCTTTTTGAAATTTACAACTTCCTATGCCCACAGGATCAATCTGACAATTTAATGTGAGTTCTGAACTTCCAATAGCTGTTGATTAATAAGATGGAATTTTATGGAAATCCTGTAATGAATATTATATTGTCCAGGGAACAGATGTTAGAACCGAAGGTTTTTATTTACCAACTGATTTGTGCCACTAACCCGTACCCGACCCGGTCCCTTCCCACCTCTTGATTAATCTGATGATGCTGGACAGGCTCTGTGTCAAATACAGAAAACACCAGATGGTGCCGAACCACGGAGAGATAAGGAGAAAACACACCAAGCTCATTTGACGCGGGCAGGGGCGTACCAAGCGGATTCATTACACTCAAATCCCTGAATGTAAAGGATGGGTTCAGGATACATTTCAGTAATTTACCTAGAGAGTAAAAATAAATTTTTAAAAACCTGGAAGAAACATTTAACTCTTGTAAGAAAGAAGGAGAGGAAGAAGAAGAAGAAGAAGAAGAAGAAGAAGAAGAAGAAGCAGAAGAAGAAGAAGAAGAAGGAGATTGATGAATTGTTATGACTTTTTTGGCAAAGATTATAGGCTGTTTACCCAATATCCTCTGTGTGTGTGTGTGTGTGTGTGTGTGTGTGTGTGTGTGTGTGTTTTACTGGGGACTGAACCCAGGGGCATTCTACCACCAAGCTACACCCTCAGCCCTTTTAAATTTTTTGTTTTGAAACAGGGTCTTGCTAGGTTGCTGGAAGTCTCGCTACATTGCTGAGGCTATCCTCTAACCTGTGATCCTCCTGTCTCAGCCTCCCAAGCACTAGGATTACAGGCATGCACCACCACACCCAGCTTCCCTTTCTTCCTTATTTTGTTCAGGGGGAAGTTTACCGAGCTAAACCAATTTACTTCCCAGCCTTCCTTACAGATAAGGGGCTTTCAATAAAATTTAAAGAAAGTCTTTGGTGTTTGCTGCAACTTTCTTTAAACTGGGGCTTGCTTGAGAGAAGAGTCAATCTACTTCTTGTCCTTTCTATTCTCCTAAACTGCAGGTATGCTGGCGAGAGCACTGGTAGCCAACTTGTAATTTCCATTTTTTTAAATTTTTATTTATTTTTTATTTATTTTTTTTTTTGCGGTACTGGGGATTGAACTCAGGGGCATTCTACCTCTGAGCTACACCCCCAACCCTATTTTTTATTCTTTATTTTGAAACAGGGTCTCACTAAGTTGCGGAGTGTCTCACTAGGTAGCTGAGGCTGGCCGTGAACCCGGATCCTCTGGTCTCAGTCTCCCAAATGCTGGGATTACAAGCGTGCACCACCATGCCCGGCTGTGACTTCAATTTGAAGCAACATGTGAAAGAATTCAGAGCAGACACAGAGAAATGCCTGAGTCCCTTGTGACTTTGTGGAGCCGCCCAACCAACCCTGCACTTGAGGATAACACAAGAGGAAAAAAGTGTGGATTTGTTTAAGCCACTGTACTAGGTTCTCAATTACTAGCACCAACATAATTCCTAATTGATACATTCTAAAATTGTGGGTATTAGATACACAGTAAGTCAAAGATAAACGAACTCCTAAGACAGACATTTATTAAGCACCAACTATGTGTAAGGAGCTGGGAAAGACATTGTGTGGATCAGGTGAGGATCCTAACTCTCAAGAAAGTACTGTCTGCAGAAGGAGATAAGACATATACACCTGCAGAGTAATTCGGGAAGCCAGGCGTGGTGGTGCACACCTGCAACCCCAGCTACTCTGGAGGCTGAGGCAGGAGGATCAGAAATTTGAGGCCAGCCTGAGCAACCTAGTGAGACCCTGTCTCAAAATAAAAAATAAAAAGGGGTGGGGGTATAGCATTGAGTGCCTCTGAGTTCAATCCCCAGTACTACCAAAATAAAAAAAGAAAAAAGTCCCCACAACAGTGTATAAGCGTTCCTATTTCCCCACCTCCTGGCCAGCATTTATTATTGTTTGTATTTGTGATGATTGCCATTCTAACCGGAGTTGGAATCTCAGTGCAGTTTTGATTTGCATTTCCCTGATTCCTAATGATGTGGAACATTTTTCATATATTTATTGGCCATGTGTGTTGCTTCTTTTCAGAAGTGTCTATTCAATGCAATTGCACATTTTTATTAGGTTACTTTCTTTTAGTGTAAAGTTTTTAAAGTTATTTATATATTCTAGATATTAGTCCTCTATCAGAGAAGTAGCTAGCAAATATTTTTTTCCCATTCTGTAGGCTCTCTCTTTAGACTCTTGATGGTTTCCTTTGCTGCACAGAAAATTTTCAACTTGATGCCATACCATTTATTGATTCTGAGTTTTATTTCCTGAGCTTTGAGGGTCTTATTGAGAAAATCTCTACTGGTGCCTATATTGCTGGAGAGTTGGTTTTATGCCCTCTTCTAGTAATTGAAAAATCTCTGGCCTAATTTTGAGGTCTTTGTCTTGAGTTCGTTTTTATGCAGAGTGAGAGGTTGGGGTCTAATTTCATTCTTCTACATATAGATACACAATTTTCCCAGCATCACTTGTTGAAAAGGCTGTCCCCCCCCCACCCCCCCCCCGCATATGTTTTTGGTTCCTTTATTGAAAATCAGCTGTATGTGGATTTGTTTATGTATCTTCTATTCTATTCCAATTGTCCATGTGTCTGCTTTTGTGCCAATACCATGCTATTTTTGTCACTATGGCTCTAGTATAATTTGAGATCAGGTATTATGCTACTTCCAGTATGGTTCTTATTGCTCAGAATTGCTTTGACTATTTTGGGTATTTCTTTTTTGTATGAATTTTAGGACTTAAAAAAAAAAAAACTCTGTGAAGAGTAACATTGGTATTTTGATAAGGATCTCATTGAATCTCTAGATCACTTTTGGTAGTATGGCCATTTTGATGATATTCGTTCTGCTTATCCAAGACCATGGGAGGTCTTTGCATCTTCTAAGATCTTCCTCAATTTCTTTCTTTAGTGTTCTATAATTTGCATTGTAGATGTCTTTAACCTCCTTGGATAGATTTAGTCCTAAGTATTTTTAAAGGCTATTGTGAATGAAATTGTTTTCCAGATTTCCTTTTTAGTGGATTCATGGTTAGTATATAGAAAAGCTAATTTTTTTTTTTTTGCGGTTCTGGGGATTGAACTCAGAGGCATTCTACCTCTGAGCTACATCCCAGCCCTATTTTTTATTCTTTATTTTGAAACAGGGTCTCACTAAGTTGCCGAATGCCTCACTAGGTAGCTGAGGCTGACTGCAAACCCAGATCCTCTGGTCTCAGCCTCCCAAATGCTGGGATTGCAAGCGTGCGCCACCATGCCCGGCTTAGAAAAGCTAATGATTTTTATAAGTTGATTTATATCCAGCTATCTGCTGGTGCTGAATTTAGCTCCAGAAGACTTCTGTTCAATTTTTTTAGAGCTTCTAAGTATAGAATCATGCCATTTGCAAACAGAGATTATTTCAGTTCTTCATTCCCAATTTGTATCCCTTGAATTTCCTTCTCTTGCCTTATTGCTCTGGCTAGAATTTCAAGTACTATGTTGAATAGCTAGCTAATGCCTGCTGGTGAGAATTTCTCTGATTTTGTTTATCTAGGAATGACTTATTCTTTATTTTTGAAGGATTTTGTAGAATATGTATAGAATTCTTGGTTGGCAATCTCCCCCCCTCCCCAGCCCTTAAACATGTCTTTCTACAGTCTTTTGACTTCCATAATTTCTGGGAATTCAGCTGTTAATCTTTTTGGTATTCCTTTGTATGTGATAAGCTATTTTTCTCTTGCTTCCTTTGAGATGCTCTCATTGTATTTTTGTTTGTTTGTTTTGCAGTACTAGGGATTGAACTCAGGGACATTCTACCTCCAAGTTATACTCCAGCCCTATTTTTTTATTCTTTATTTTGAAACAGGGTCTCACTAAGTTGCGGAGTGCCTCACTAGGTAGCTGAGGCTGGCTGCGGACCCGGATCCTCCGGTCTCAGCCTCCCAAGTGCTGGGATTACAAGTGTGCACCACCACACCGGGCTTCAAGTTACTCTTGATGAGCTACTTTTTAACAAAGAAACACAACACTTTAATTCTCAATGTTTATAATGCTTCAAATTGCTGGGTAGTCACTCCTTACTTTTCTGTTTTCTATTTTTTCATTTCCCTATACATTTGTTACATACCTCAGTTACCAGTTATTGAGGATTTTTTTATTTTAGTGTAATGACAAAAAAAAAAATGAAAAGGTCATGGAGCAATCTTAATTTCCTCCACTGGTTATCAAAGTAGTTTTGCATGGTTCCGCTATTGTTCTACCCTGGGAACTACCACAGGAATGAGGGTTGCAGACCTGTGTATACATAATAGATACATATGTAACATAGATCAGATACAAAGTCAGAACACTTGAGGGGGTGTGCATGATAGATACATGATATATACATGTAACATAGATCAGATACAAAGTCAGAACACTTGAGGGGGTGTGCATGATAGATACATGATATATACATGTAACATAGATACAAAGTCAGAACACTCGAGGGGGTGTGCATGATAGATACATAATATACATGTAACATAGATCAGATACAAAGTCAGAACACTTGAGAGCGTGTGCATGATAGATACATAATATATACATGTAACACAGATACAAAGTCTGAACACTCGAGGGCGTGTGCATGATAGATACACAATATACATGTAACATAGATCAGATACAAAGTCAGAACACTTGAGGGCCGTGTGCACGATAGAAACATAGTACCTAGGCAACATATAGATCAAAGTCGTAAAACACTTCAGGGCGTGTGCACGATAGGTATATAACACCTAAGCAACATATATACCAGATACAAAGTTGCAGAATGTTTTAGGGTAGAAAACATAAATTACGTTCACAAACCATCAGTTAGGTGGTGATTGTAAGTGTATACGTGTGTGTGTGTGTGCATGCATTTTCCCCCCCTCCGCTCCGGGGTTCTTTGCGGGTCTACCCCTCTGCACCCGAGCTCGCGTGCACGGCGCCGGGCCTGGCTGCAGCTCGGGGCGTGCCCCGCGGTCCCGGGCGGGCTCGGCGGTGCGGGGCGCGGTGCGGGCGGGAGCGGCGGGCCACGCACGGCGGCGGGAGCGGCCGGCACGCACGGCGACGGCGGCGGAGGCGCGGGACCGGCGGCGGCGGCGGATGGCCCAGAGCTGATCTATGCGGCGCTTGGAGGGGCTGTGTCTGCGGCGGCGGCGGCGGCGGCGGGGCCCTGCCCGCGAGCGGAGCGGGGACAAGATGAAGTACCAGAAATACCTGACGGTGCTGCAGATGGCCATCGGCGTCACCCCCTCCAACCGCGGCAGCCTCCTGCCGCTCAAGAGGAGGCTGTGGTGAGCGCGGGCGGGGCGGGCGGGCGGCCAGGCCGCGGAGGCCGGGCCGGCGGGTGCGGGACCCCGGCCCCGAGCTGCAGCGGGGACCCCGCGGTCCTGGGGGCTCCGGGCCGGTCGGCGGTGCCCCGAATCTCCAGCCGGTCCTTTTATTTATTTATTTTTATTTTTATTTTTTGCAAACAGGGAGCAATTTATGATCCCTCTGTATGCATGGCCCGCCGCCCTCCCACCCCCCTGCCCCATGCATCTCCTGCTGGGTATAGAGTAAAAAACAAAACAAAAAACAAAACGAGCCGCTCCCACGGCTGGGGAAATCCACGGTGCAATTCTTTGATCTGCACGCATTCGGGTTCTTCCGACCTGGATAATGTTATTGAGGTAACCGGGGGAAAGAACGTCCTTAAACCAAAATGTCCGGAAGTTATCCAGCGCAGGTTTCCAAGGTGGGTAGCCTATCTGATGGTAGGTAGCGTTTTATTAGCATCTAAATATGCCATACTGGAATCCCAGAGCCCCACCCCCATCCCGGGCATGCCGTGGGCTGAGGCTTGCACTTAAGGTTCTAGCACAGTGACCGCAGGAATAAAGAGGCCAGGCATTGTGACAGTCACTGGTCATCGCTGACTAGTTGTCATTGTAAGATTACTAGGCGGCGCAGCGCCTAGAGGTTTTATTTAATCCCACGGAACATAGTCTAACTTAATCATAAGGTTATAGAGAGGAAAGCGAGACTGCTTTGAGGTGTTTGGGGGAATTCGTTTCTGCTATCTAAGGCAACAAGAAAGAATGAATCAAGGTTTACACAGATTGATCAGCCAGGGAAAAGATGGGTTAAAAAAAAATCCCAAGAGTAGTCGATTTTGTCAATTTTGGAGGTAGATGGAAAATGTGAACAGCGCGGTTTCAATTTCACCTGTGCGCCTTACTGTGTGACCTTAAGCAAGTTCCTGGTGTATCTGTTTCTTCCTCTGTAAAGTGAGGAGCTTGTTGTACACACAGATCAACTCTGATAATAACTATAATGTGCCTACACTGCTCCGGTCCGAGTAATAGGTGCTTAGTAAATGTATCTTGCTGAGAAAGAGAGAGAGAGAGAGAGAGAGAGAGAGAGAGAGAGAGAGAGAGAGAGAGAGAGAGGGAGGGAGGGAGGGAGGGAAAGTCTGCACATGTATTTTAATTTGATCAACAGTAAGGGTCCACACATAGAAGACTGGGCTGGTAAAAGTTGGCAGTGGTTGAATTAAGAAATGTCTTTGTGGATTGGAGATGTAGCTCAGTGGCAGAGTCCTTGCCTGGCCTGTGCAAAGCCCTGGGGTTGGTCCCCAACACCGCCAAACACCACCAACAACACAATGAAATGCCCGTGGAAAAATATTTTAGGAAATAAATGATTAGGCCACTCTTGCAAAGGACAACAAAGTAACATTTGAAGATGACTTCTTGGATGGGTGTAACATCAGCAGTCTTACTTGTGCCCTACAATTCTTCTATGTGCTTATCAATATCTAACACTGTTTTTTAAACTTATTTTTCATATATATTGCCTGTCCACTAGAATGCAAGCTGCATGAGGGAGGGCTTTTGTCTCTTTGGTTCATTGTTTTTTTGTTTGTTTGTTTGTTTTGCGGTACTGGGGATTGAACTCAGGCGTTCTACCTTCCAGCTACACCTCCAACCCTATTTTTTTTTTTTTGTTGTTGTTGTTGTTGTTCTTTATTTTGAAACCGGATCTCACTAAGTTGCGGAGTGCCTCACTAAGCAGCTGAGGCTGGCCTCGAACCCGGATCCTCCGGTCTCAGCCTCCCAAATGCTGGGATTACAAGCATGCACCACCACACCTGGCTTCTTTGGTTCATTGTTAAATCCCCTACAATGGATACTTGGTGCAAAATTGCTTCTCCATAAATATTTGTTGAATAAGTAAGGCATGAATATTAGCAGCATTGATTACAAAGTCAGGTAACTAGGTTTATCCTTTGTCATTATTTGGGGTGCTGCTTCTGAAAAATACAGTCTCCAAACAGGATTTGTGAGAAGACCTAAGCAATAAAATCCAGGGAACTTTTGTACTCTAGCAATAAGCATGAAAGCAGGCAGTGAATTAGGGCCAGAGATATAAACCATCTAAGCGATGATCTGCAAAAGAGTGGTAGATTTAGTAAAACTTTCCCGTAATCTGGGGCAAGCATTTCAGAATTTCCACTGAGTGCTAATTTGCAAAGGTCAATGTAGTTTCTACAGTGGCAAAGTGAAGAGCATGCTTTATAAAAACTCTGGTGGACATGGAGACTTTTCAATCCAAGTGTATAACCTTTAATTTGTTTTTTAACCTGTAAGCTATTGTGCTGCCTGATTTGTTTATTGCTGATTTCCTCTGGAACTTATTTCCAGATAATGTTTCATTTTGGCAGTGTTGTAGCAATTGCACACCAAGAACTTGAGATAGAAGGTACTGATATGTGCCTAGAAGATCTCAAGGTGTAAGTCCTAAATGCAGGGTACTAAATGCAGGATGGGCACCCAGACCTCAGCAATGCCTGTCAGACTGCGGAATGCACCAGCACTTGAACTAGCTGCCACATATAGGAACATTTCTAGGAAGAGGTTTATGCAAATGTGCATTCTCTCCATCCATGTTTCTTTCTTTACATTATTGCAATCTGCACACAAACACAAAAATCTTATGTGCTTGCAAAGCTTATGCTGTTCGTATAAAGGACGGGGTAGAATGATCTAGTGCTTGCTTCCTACATTTCCATCTGATTTGACCTTTGCGACCATTGAGCCTTCCTTTGTGCAATAGCTCCTGTTTTTCTGCTGGGCTCCGCAAAGCCCTTAAGGAGTAGTGCATTTGTGGACCAATTTGGGTGGAAACTGAAGAAGCAAACAGCCCCGTGCTGGTGGAGCCTGTGGGCCCTATTCTGCTGGTCTCCTCTCCTCCTTGTCTCCTGGAAACAGGGGCAGGTGTGTTTGCTGTGTTTGGCTCTGAATCATTACTGTCAAGGAGCCCAGATGAAGGCCCCTCCCTCTAACCCAGACAGGTGTAAGTATCTGCAGCCTGCCCTTGTCCTTTGGAGACGTCCTGTAGTTACCAAAGATGTAAAGAAGCAGAGGGTATGGTATCTTCCCAGGCTGCCAGGACAGGTGACCGCAGACCTGCTGGCTTCAAATAACAGAAATGTAGTCAGGCATGGTGGCGTACGCTTGTCATCCCAGTACTTGGGAGGCCGAGACCGGAGGATCTGGGTTCGCAGCCAGCCTCAGCTACTTAGTGAGGCCCTGTTTCAAAATAAAGAATAAAAAATAGGGCTGGGAGTGTAGCTTGGAGGTAGAATACCTCTGAGTTCAATCCCCAGTACTGCAAATTAATTAATTAATTAATTAAATGAATGAATGAATGAATAAATAAATAAAATTTTAAAAAACCCAGAAATGTGTTTTTTCACAGTTCTAGAGGACAGAGGTCCCAAATCTCCATGTCGGCAGAGCCACGCTCCCTCAAAGCTCTCAGGGAAGATCTCCACTTTCTCTTCCTGCTTCTGGTGGCCTGAGGTATTCTTGGAGGCTACATTTCTCTAACCCTGGCTTCCATCTTTGCCCGGCCTTTCTCTCCGGATCCATCTTCTCGTCTGTCATTTATAAGGACATTTGTCTTTGGATTTAGAGTCCACCTGGATAATCCAGGATGATCTTGTCCCAAGATTGTTCCCTTAATCACATCTACAAGGTCTCTTTTTCTAAACAAGGTGACACTCAGCAGCAGCAAAGCCCAGAGAATAATGACCCCTATCTGTTTGGTGTGAAAGTTCTTTTCACCATAATTGTATGGTCGTCAACAAATCTTAGTGTTGTCACCGAATTTGGCGGTGGTGGGGGAGTGTAGGGGGGTTGTCAGTTTATTTTCTTCAGACTTGCAAAGATATTTTCCCGCTTATTTGATTTGGTGATTATTCAAAGCCGGGTACTATCAACAAGCTTATTCGAGTAGCCATGCAGCAACCATATCCAGACAGTACGGAGAGCTGCCATTTATTAATTATGATCTGCAGAACATAGAGAAGCGTTTTCCGAGCATCCTGTCCTTGAACTTAATGCGTGGAGTTTCCTAGTTTCACAAAGAATGTCCTCGTCCAGAGCCAGACACCAGGTCTTACGGTGTTTGTTGGGTTGGAAAGATAATCGCACAGGAGTAGGTATAAAAGGATGGGGACTTGCCGAGGAGAATGCTCTTCGTCCAGGCGTGGCCTGTGGACCCCTCACGGGTCTCTGAGGCCCACCTGCTGGGATGCGAAGGGCTCTAACATTTGTTTTGAGGCTGGAGATTGAACCCAGGGGCATTCTACCTCTGATCAACACCTGACCCCTTTTTATTTTTTGCTTTGAAACAGGGTCTTGCTAAGTTGCTGAGGCTGGCCTTCAACCTGGGATCTTCCCGTCTCAGCCTCCTAAGTAGCTTTAATTTTTTTTTTTTTTTTTTTTTTTGCGGTACTGGGGATTGAACTCAGGGGCATTCTACCTCCGAGCTACACCCCCAGCCCTATTTTTTATTCTTTATTTTGAAACCGAGTCTCACTAAGTTGCGGAGTGCCTCACTAGGTAGCTGAGGCTGGCCGCGAACCCGTATCCTCAGGTCTCAGCCTCCCGAATGCTGGGATTACAAGCGTGTGCCACCACGCCCGGCTGCTTTAATAATTTTTTAATGAGCAAATTATAGATGATCACACACATTATTTATAAGCACAACTAAGGATTATTTACTATTAATCTATTAAGTGAATTATTAAGGTTTCTCCATTCTGATTCTTAGAAATAAAAATTAGCCTATTGCCTTTTATGGAAATATCCTTACAAGAAGTCTGTCTCTTTCTCTTTTTTTTTTTTTCTTTTTTCATGGTGGCTCTCTGGGGATTGGACCCAGGGACATTCTGAGTTATACCCTCCCCCCGCCTTTTTTATTTTTTCACTTTTTTTTTTTTTTGCAGAACTAGGGATGGAACCCAGGGGCATTCTACCTCTGAGCTACACCCACAGCCCTATTCTTTATTCTTTATTTCAGAACAGGGTCTCACTAAGTTGCAGAAGGCTTCACTAAATAGCTGATGCTAGCTGCGAACCTGAGATCCTCCTGTCTCAGCCTCCCAAGTACTGGGATTGCAAGTGTGCACCACCACACCTGGCTATTTTTTGTTTGTTTGTTTTTGAAAAAGGGTCTTGCTTTTACCATGCACTGGCCTCCAACCTGTGATTCCCCTGTCTCATCCTCCCAAGTACCTGGTGGAGTCTCTTTACAGTCAGCTGCCCTACTGTGAGAGACTGCCCCAGACTGCCATCCTTACACTATTTGAAATTCCCCTCTTTTGGGAGAAGGATGTTCACTAGCATTGTCTTGAGTTGGTTGTGGCTGTTGATGGTTAATATTTTTAAAATTAATAACTTGTAAAAGGACTACTAGGTGTTCCTTTGTTGATAGTTTTGTTCTTGCATAACTGCTTTATTATTATTATTATTATTATTATTATTATCATTATTATTTTATTATTTTACCATCTTGCTTATTTAGTTTTGCCCAAAGCTTTGTGATCGTTGACTTCTTTCCCACTGGAAATTCGTAGTGGGCGAGGCAGATGGACTGGAAGTTCTTTGTCCTAGGTGGGCCGTGGCCAGCAATGCTTAGGAATCAAAGCTCCTGAGTTGTCCACAACTAGAAGGAATTCCTCCTGCTCCCGGGGGCCTTGGCCTCTCAGGGATGGGCCTGGGAAGGCATTCCAGCTGAGGGAGGGCCGGGGAGGGATGGTTGCAGAAGGTCCCAGGAGCTGTGTTACTGTGCACAAGTGTGTCTTTTGAATGAGTGAGATGTTAGATATTGTTGCTGGATTTAAAGGACTTCACCATGCCCTGTCGCCGGATCAGCAGTCTGTGTTTGGACAGCAGCCAACGTGCAGCCAGAGGTCTCCGAGTGAAGGTGTGAGGTGATGGAGAGGGAGGGATTGGTCTTGATTTTCCCCTGGTGTCCTCGACCAGGGGCATATGCACGCTAGAAGCAAGAACGAAATGGTAGCAGTTTATTGGGTTGTTAATAACATCTGGGCAGGTGCCAGCTATCACCCCAATGCAAGCCTCTCCAGGAAGCCGTGCTGAGGCAGGCCACAGGAGAGGATGTGACCTCCCTCCCCTTAGAAGCTAAGAGGATGGAGCCTGCTGTGTAGACCAGGCCTGGCCAAGTTGTGCTGGGCGAAGGGAAATGGGTAGGGAAAAGGGAGTGGGGCTGACTCCTGACGCCAGCCCTGTGGGACATGTTTATCCTGCAGAAGCAGGAAGAAGTGAGACAAGAGGGTGCACCCCAGGTTTCTGCTTTGGGGGAACATTGACGGTGCCCACCAGCAAAGCATAGTCTCCTGAGAGAGTCAGGAAGGGGTGGACAGAGGCAGGCATTTCCTCCCCAACCACCTTCTAGGAAAGATAAAATGGAAATAAGAATTCAGAAAGGAAGAGCTTCATTGAAAGCCCAGTATTGATTTCCCCTTAGTTCTAGGGAAAACATACAAGGTGCTTATTATACCTTACTGCCTCGCAAGGGCCAGGGCTCTAAATACTTGGGGAACGGTCCCCAAAGTCTGTTGTTAATTTAGTTTAGATCCATACCGTCACCCCGCATCAGGTGGAGCTGTCCTTGGTGGCTTTTCTGCATAGCTCTTCTTGTCTGAGTTGCAGATGTGCCCCTGTGTTCTGGGAGTGTCCGGCAGAAAACTGAACACACATACACACACACACACACACACACACACACACACACACACACACACGCTTCTCATAGATGGTAATAAACAAAAGGGGAACAATATCTTAAATTGCCTGGGCTTCTGCTTCCACTAGAGCTAACATTTCCCATTATTATCTGGATCAGTGTTTATTCTTTATTTCCCACCAGAGAAGGGAGCCTCATTACTGAGCCATCTGCTTTTTTAACAATTAACAAAGGCCTCCAACCTTCACAGAGACCTGGCCAGGGCTTGTGAGTTACTGCCTAGGATCCTGGTTAAATTCCTACACAAAATACCATCCTTCTTGGAGGTCCGTGGTCAGGGTATGCCCAGAGCAATCTTCACCTGGTATACACCAGTTATGTTCATTGGCTTATTAAATATTTTTATTATGATCTGGTGGGAAGGGGGTGGGACCTTCTTCAAATGATATTTATGATTGAGGGGGGTGCCATGCCATTGGGTTTAGTAGTATATTGAGTTAACCCTGATAAATATCTTGACTACCTGCCATTTGTAAAATTTGGTGAATATAAATTTTTATTTCAAGCTCTAGGTTTTAAGTTTATAGGTTTAGGAAAAGGAGGAAATAATGATATCCTTTTTTTCTTTTTGTACTGAGGATTGAACCCCAGGGCATTCTACTTCCAAACTGTATCCCCAGACCTATTGTATTTTATTTTTTTGAAACAGAGTATCACTAAGTTGCAGAGGGTCTCACTAAGTTGCTGAGGCTGGCCGCAAACTTGGGATCCTCCTGTCTCAGCTTCCCAAGTACTGGGATTACAAGTGTGTGCCACCATGCCCAGATATGGTGATACCTTTCTAATGAAAGAAAGTCTTATAAAAATATTAGGTAGTTGGTCCTGGTGGCTACCTAAAAAACAGGGCTGGGGGTGTAGCTCAGAGGTAGAATGCCCCTGGGTTCAATCCCCAGTACTGCAAAACAAACAAACAAACAAACAAAAATTAGGTAGATTTCTTCATCAAAAAGTTGATATCACAGGGCATGGAGACACACACCTACAATTCCAGGGCTTGGGAGGCTGAGACTGGAGGATCTCAGGTTCCAGAACAGCCTCACCAACGTAGTGAGATTCTTGGCAACCTATGCAGACCCTGTTTCCAAACAAAATACAAAAAAGGGCTCAGAGGTAGAATGCCCTTGGGTTCAATGTTCAGTCCCTAGTAACACACACACACACACACACACACACACACACACACACACACACACACAACATGTTGGCATTAACTTCTTAACACATCACGGGACATAACCACCATCAAAATAAAGTGAGAGAAAAAAAATAAAAAGAAAAATTGAGTGTATATTGTTTTATACTTTTCTCTTTCCTGTGTGTCCTGTTTAATCAGATTCTTTTTAAAGTTTATGGTAACTGATGTATAAACACTTAGAGCTGTACTCGTTTGTGGGTTAGCACATGGTGCTTGGATATGTGTATTCATCGTGTTATGTTAAATCAGACTAAACATACCTTAAACATATCTACTTCCTCAAACATCATGTCTTGATGTGAAAACATTCAAAACCCTTTCTCCAGCCAGGTGTGGTGGTGCACGCTTGTAATCCCATACTTGGGAAGCTGAGACCGAAGGATCCAGTTTCCCGGCCAGCCTCAGCTACTTAGTGAGGCCCTCCACAACTTAGTGAGACCCTGTTTCAAAATAAAGAATAAAAAATAGGGCTGGGGGTGTAGCTCGGAGGTAGAATGCCCCTGATTTCAATCCCCAGTACTGAAAAAACAAACAAACAAACAAAAAAAAAACCCTTTCTCCTGGCTTTTAGAAACCCACAGGACGGTCTACGGCCATACCATCCTGAACACACCTGATCTCGTCTGACCTCGGAAGCTAAGCAGGGTCGGGCCTGGTTAGTACTTGGAAGGGAGAAACCCACAGGACGGTGTTGTTATCTATAGTTACCACGTTGTAGAACAGGACTAGAGCTTCCTGCTCCTACTGGAACTTAGTACCCACTGGTTACTAAGTTCCCCTTGTCCTTCCCCCAACTCTCCTCACCCCTGTATTCCTAATGTCTCTGAGACCAACTATTTTGTACTGTACAGATGAGCGAGGCCGTGTGGGACTTGTCTTTCTGTATCTGGCTTATTTCATGCAATGAGCTCCAGTCTTGCCCGTAGTGTAGCAAATGACAGGATTTTGTTCCTTTTTTCATGGCTGAATGGTATTCCATGGCGGGTAGCACACGTTCTCTTTATCAGTCGGTGGACACTCGTTTTGTTTCCATTTCCTCTTCTTTTTTATTTTATTTATTTATTTATTTTTTTTTTGCGGTACTGGGGATTGAACTCAGGGGCAATCTACCTCCAAGCTATATCCCCAGCCCTATTTTTTATTCTTTATTTTGAAACAGGGTCTCACTAAGTTGCAGAGTGCCTCACTAGGTAGCTGAGGCTGGCCTCGAACCTGGATCCTCCGGTCTCAGCCTCCCGAATGCTGGGATTACAAGTGTGTACCACCACGCCTGGCTCCATTTCCTCTTCTATTGTGAATAGTGCTATAGTAAACCAGGAGTGCAGACAGCGCTCTGACACACTGATTTTGTTTTCTTCGGATGTATGCTAGTCATCTAGTAGGATTACTAGGTTGTATGTATGGTAGTTTTAGTTTTAATTTTTTGAAGACCCTCCATACTGCTTTCCAGAATGACTTTACTAATTTACCTCTCCCCCACCCCCCGCAGAGTGCTGGGTTTCCCTTCCCTCCCATCCCCACCAGCAGCTTTGAGTTTCAGTCTCTTTAGTAATCGCCATTCTTATGGGGGAGGCATTATCTCACTGTGCTTATGATTTGCATTTCTTTGACGATTAATGATGTTGTACATTTTTGTCATGTCTGCTTGGGTGTGTTGTCTAGTTTATTTTATTCTATTCTTTATTAAGGAAGGGTCTCACCATGTCTTAAGGGTTCAAGACCAATCCTGCCTCAGCCCTCCTGCCTCAGCCTCCCTAACAGCTGGCATTATAAGAATGTGCCACTGTATCCAACTGCCTATTTTTAATTTAATTTATCATATTTTTTTGCTATTGAGTTTTTGGAGCTTTATATGCATTCTTGATGTCGGCCCCTTGCCAGATATATTGTATACAGATATTTTTTTCCGGTTCTGTGGTCTTTACCCCGCTGGCTGTCTCTTTTCCTGTGCAGAAGCTTTTTAGTTTGATATAACCCCATGTGTTTATTTTTGCATTCGTTTCCTGTGCTTTTGGAGCCTTGTCCAAAAACTCCTTGCCCACTCCAATGTCCCGAAGTGTTTCCCCTTGAAGAAAGTTCTTCATTGTTTTCGCAGAAGCTTTTTTTTTACCCCGCAGAGAAGAGAACAGAGCTGCACCCTGCGCTGCTTTTGATGCTGAGACTCACGGAAGTGGCGCCGCTGAATATGCACTTTGGGAACCGAACCAAAAGGAGGACTCATTGGAAATTCAATGGAGTGGAGATTTTAATTGAAAAGCTACAGCAAAATTAATTGATGGTCTGAGTGAATGGCCAAGCATGCTGTCCTTGGGCAGGCGATTTCCAGGACTTTCTGAAATGAAGCTAGTGGACAGGAGAAGATCTGCTGAGAGGAGCTGTGCAGAGCTTGTGCCCTGCTACAGAGGCGGGCTGGGTAGCTCGGAGCTGACCCCTGACCCCTGACCCTTGACCCCGTCCCTTGATGCTGCTCCCAGCTATCCAGCCAAGGGTCCAGGACACCTGCAGGATTCCCCGGATGTGGTGTGCTGGGTTGCTGAGCCCCGTGCTCACTGGTTTGTGCGGGCTGTGGACAGTAGAGCTGCTTCTCACTTCCTCAAGCAGTAGGTGTGGACCCTGAACAAACGGGCCTGGTCTCTGGCAGCTGCTGCTTCCCGTGGCCCGGAAGAGGACTTTCCTCACACACCTCCTGGTGGCAGCTCATCCTGTCCCTTTGCTGGAGCCACCGGAGGGAGGCCCGGTGAGCGCCAGGCCAAGGATGTTCCCCGGGACAGATACAGGGAGACAGAAGCATCACCAAGTAGCTGGAGAAAGCTAGGGGCCCTAAGGATGATCAAACGAAAAGAATGGAGGATGGTCAATAAATAGTTTTATATTCCTTTAAAAAAAAAACATTGAGTTGGCATGGTTATTTTCAGAAAGATGGAAAAGAATATGGCAATAATAAAGTCTGGACACCTTAGAAATTTAAAAATTTCTCATCGTTAGAGAAGAGAGTGGATGAACTGGCCAAGTTGAAAAGCAGATCGGCAGTTTGGAGGAGTGCGCCAAAGAACCACAGAAGAACAAGGGGATGGAAATCATAAATAAGAAGTTAGGCCGGGCGTGGTGGCACACACTTGTAATCCCAGTACTTGGAAGGTTGAGAGAGGAGGATTACAGTCTTGAGGCCAGCCTCTGTAACTTAGGGAGGCCCTCCACAACATGGTGAGACCCTGTTTCAAAATAAAAAATAAAAATAAAAATAAGGCTAGGTGTGTAGCTCAGAGGTAGAATGACCCTGGGTTCAATCCCCAGCACCACACACACACACACACACACACACGTGGTTTGGAAACTTTCTGAGGTGGGGAGGTGGGGCTTTCGTGGGAATGTGGTGGGAAGGAAGGAGGTTGAAGATGTGCTCATGCCATTTATTGCTGAAGAGGAGGTGAAAACCCCGCTGGACCTAGGTGTTGATGGGAAAATACGCGTTTAAAATATGATCAATCCGCCGCACTCTGTTATGCTCGGATCTGTATCCACGGATTCTACCAAGGGTGGGCGAGACTGCTGGGAAAAAGTCACACCCATACTGAGCAAATATGGACTTAACGCTTCCCCTAAACAATATAGGATTACTACGGTTTACGTAGCATTTGTACTGCGGGAGGTAGCGGGAGTCCTGTAGAGATGATTTACAGTGCACAGGAGGGTACGTGGGTCAGATGCAGGAACTTCACCATTTTATATAAGGGAGCTAAGCATATTTGGGGTTTTTGTTGGGAGGAGTGTCCATGAACACCCAGCAACAGCTGTATATCATATATGTGTATGTGTATGCATATATACATGTATGTGCACTAGAATTGGAGTTGCCCTAATATATGTGTGTGTGTATGCATATATACATGTATGTGCACTAGAATTGGAGTTGCCCTAATATATGTGTGTGTGTGTATGCATATATACATGTAAGTGCACTAGAATTGGAGTTGCCCTAATATATATATGTGTGTGTGTGTGTGTGTGTATGCATATATACATGTATGTGCACTAGAATTGGAGTTGCCCTAATATATGTGTGTGTGTGTGTGTGTGTGTATGCATATATACATGTATGTGCACTAGAATTGGAGTTGCCCTAATATATATATATGTGTGTGTGTGTGTGTGTGTGTGTGTGTGTGTGTGTATGCATATATACATGTATATATGTATGTGCACTAGAATTGGAGTTGCCCTTATATATATATATATGTGTGTGTGTGTGTGTGTGTGTATACACACACATATATACATTTCAAACTGCTAATTGGAAGGGGAGGGAAGTCCAAAGAAATCTCAGAGCAGGTGGAGACAAAGAAAACCTAATCATAATAATAAGGTAGAAAAATAACGAAGAAAGCATTTAAATGGGGGGGGGGGGAATAACGCATAACACAAGACGGCAAGAACATATGTAACCAGATCAGTAAACATAGGAAATTTGAGTGGGTTATGTTCATCCCAAAAGATATTTACTCTTAGATTGGGTAAAAAAGAAAAACATTGCAAATGCTTTAAAAGTACAGCAGAAAGAGGAGGGGAAGGGGGCAGGTAGAAGAGAGAAAAAGAGAGGAGAGAGAGAGGCAGGTGCGCAGGCACAAGCTCCAGGCCTGTTAACACATGCCCAGAACTTAGGAGGCTGATATAGGAGGATCACAAGGTTGAGGCCAGCCTGGGCAACTTAGTGAGACCCTGTCTCGAAGTAAAAAAAAGGCCTGGGAGTGTAGCTCAGAGGTAGCATGCTCATGGGTTCAATCTCTAGTACCAGAGAGAAAAAGAGAGAGAGAGAGAGAAAGAGAGGGAGAAAGAAACAGGCATGCAGGCTTGAAAGATTGAAAATATAGACACATAAAAAGATAAAGTAGAGCTGGGCGTGGTGGCGCACCTTGTAATCCCAGCATTCGGGAGGCTGAGACCGGAGGATCCGGGTTCTCGGCCAGCCTCAGCTACCTAGTGAGGCACTCCGCAACTTAGTGAGACTCGGTTTCAAAATAAAGAATAAAAAAAATAGGGCTGGGGGTGTAGCTCGGAGGTAGAATGCCCCTGAGTTCAATCCCCAGTACCGCAAAAAAAATAAATAAATAAAAAAAAATAAAATACAGAAAAGTAAATATAAATGTGTAATGGGGGACTTATCATCAGCCAAAATAGAATTAAAGAACTAAGTGTGTCACTGATACGGACTTTTTTTTCCCCCACAGTGCTGGGGATTGAACCCAGGGGCATTCTACCTCTGAGCTACACCCCCAGTCCTATTTTAATTTTATTTTTAAACAGTCTCACTACTTGCTGCAGCTGTCCTTGAACCTGTGATTCTCCTGTGTCAGCCTAACCAGGTCCTGGAATTACAAAGTGGCACGGACTTTCTATATGAGAAGAAATCCAATCCCTAAAAAGATAAGAATGATACGCACGAAGGCTTCTAATAAGAGTTGAAAGGAGAAAAGTGAGAGCTAAGAGACTTAGAAAGATCCACCGACAAATCCTTGTTTGCGATGGGAAACTCTATAGTAATCCTTGTTACAGAAGTCAGCAGCTCAGCAAGACAAAAATAACAATGAAGGACGCGAGAAGTTGTGATATAAAATTAAAGTGACATAGAGCTGCCTGGTGGTTGAGGAGTCTCCCCTCGGGCGTTCTCATGCACCCCGATGGAAGCCCCATTTGGTAAAGTCCTAGGAAGACAGTACCGAAGACATTTAGAGAGCTCCCCCCCGCCCCCACCGCACTGCATTTCTACTCTTGGGACTCTTCCTAAGTAGATCTTGCATTGTGCGCAGGCGTTGTCAAGAATGATCACTGATCTGTTAGCAAACATTTGAAAACTAAATGCCCATCAATAGGGGAGTGGTCAAATAAGTGATGTTACATCGGAATACTATTTAGTGATTAAAAAGGTTGAAGTAAGCCGGGCGTGGTGGCACACGCTTGTAATCCCAGCATTTGGGAGGCTGAGACCGGAGGATCCAGGTTCGAGGCCAGCCTCAGCCACCTTAGTGAGGCCCTCTGCAACTTAGTGAGACTAAAACTAAAGAATAAAAAAATAGGGCTGGGGGTATAGCTCGGAGGTAGAATGCCCCTGAGTTCAATCCCCAGTGCCGCAAAAAACAAAAACAGTTGAAGTAGTTCTGTATGGGTTAGTGTGGGAAGAGCGTCACAATGTATTATTGTTGTTGTTATTTTGTGTGTGTGGTCCTGGGGATTGAAGCCAGGGCCATTCTACCTCTGAACTGCACTCCCAGACCTCTTTATTTTTATTTTTATTTATTTTTTTATTTTGACATGGGGTCTCGCTTAAGTTGTGGAGGGCCTCTCTATTTTTTTAAACAGGGTCTCACTAACTTCAGCGGGTCTCACTAAGTTGCCACGGCTGGCTACGAACCTGCAATCCTCCTGTCTCAGACTTCCAAGTACTGGGATTACTTGTGTCACCACTCCCAGCTAGTGTGTGTGTGTGTGTGTGTGTGTGTGTGTGTGTGTGTTGCTGGGGATTGAACCCAGGGGCATTCTACCTCTGAGCTACACCCCCAGCCCTATTTTATTTTTTTATTTTGAAACAGGCCCTCACTGAGTTGCTGAGGGCCTCGCTAAATTCCCGAGACTGGCCTCGAACCTGTGATCCTCCTGTCTCAGCCTCCCAAGTACACCACCACTCCCTGTTCAAGATGTATTATTAAATGAAAAAAAAAAAATATGGTGCAGTAAAATATGAACAGTCTGGTCACCTTACTAAAAAGTCCACAAGGAAATAAACACATACAGAGATCAGCGTGACCGTTTGTCTGGAGGTTTTACAATGAACTGATGATGGTGGTGACTTCAGGAAAGGGGTAGAGGGTGGGAGAAGGAGGGAGGAGGCAGCTTTACTATTCGTTTTTATGGCTTTACGTACTCTTCAAATACTCAGATGTCTTGCTTTCATTCTAAGTTGCAGGCATACCCCAACTAGTCTATTTTATATTTACTCTATCTTGCAGAAATCAAATGGATTTTGCTCATAGTCCAGCCGGTGTGTCCTTTTAGAGCCACTGGTTCTTCTATTATTCCTTTAGACCACGATTTATAACAACCACAAAAAAAAGTTGTCACAAGGGTCACAAGGGTCGCGGACTCGACTACGAATAGAAAACACCGACACAAAATAAGGAAACTGACTTTCACAAAGCACGTTTGGAAGTCATTCTCATTACCTGACACCTTTCATCATTTCTAAGGCAATAATCCCCTGAACACTGGGCACCTTCTCTCCAGCTGGTTTGTCCTCAGGCTGCGCCCAGTAGTAACTAGAATGACAGAGCATGTGCCTGTGTGTGTGTGTGTGTGTGTGTGTGTGTGTGTGTGTGTGTGTGAATGCATATCCCAGTATGCACTGTATAAATGGCTTAGACGATCTGGCGTTTCTTCTTATCTGTGTTCTCTTGATTCCACAGTTATTGCAAGATTGCGTGTTGACAGCCGTGTTTAAATCTGGAAGAGTGGTTCCCACGTTTCAGGGAAGCAGGCTTTGCACAGTGTCTGTGGATCCGCCCCTCAATGGCTGACTTGAACTGGTGGCGCCAGGCTGAGTGCTGGGGGACCACCGTTTGGGGGGAGGCAGGTGCCTGCCGGTTACCTAGGAAACCTCATTCTCCTCTGCATTGCTCTCGGGTGCTTCCAGCCTTGACGGCCAGCGAATCTTAGTGTTGGAATACTTGAACCCTGTCAGGAAGGTTTCCGAACTAGCCAGCTGCTGAGAAATATGTAGGAAGGGTATCAGACAGACGTGGCTCTGAGCTTTAGGGTTGAAATCAAAGAAGCATGTGGCATTTCCAGAGCTATCCTCAAGTAAATGCTTTCCCCGAGTCTGAGAAACGTGCTCATCTGTAAACCTGTTTTTTAAGCATTTTTTTTTTCTTCTTGCAGGGTTACGCCATCCTCTGAAAACCCCAATGGTGCTACTTCTAGTGTGAGCCAAGGAAAACCTTCTTTGAGACGAATTAAAGGGCGATTACACAGAAGCAAAAGCCTTGATAGTATCGATTTCTGCGAACTCACTGTAAGTGGATCGGCTGCTCAGTGCTTTTCTCGTTTTTTAAGGATTGTGGAAAGTTTGGCTTTATTTTTTTAATTATCAAAAAATGCAAAATTTCATAGGAAGTAGTTTTTATTAAAAATGATTTATCTAACAGGCTAAGAATTCTTTCTTGCCAGATGTGGTGGCACACACCTGTAATCTCAGTACTTGAGAGACTGAGACAGGAGGATTGCAGGTTCGAGGCCATCCTAGGCAACTCAGCGAGACTCTGTTACAAAATAAAAAGGTCTGGGGTTGTAACTCAGAGGTAGAACACCCCTGGGTTCAATCCCCAGCACCAAAATAAATAAGTAGGTAGATAAAGAAAGGATGCTTTCTTAAATGGTTTGCAGATTATACGTTCCTAATAAATGGTTCATAATGAAGAATTTGACAGAAAGATGAAGAAAATTCTTCCTAAACACTACAAGAAAAATTGAATTGAGATTAATGTAAATTTCTTTGAAAATCACAAATTCATGTTAATATAAGTAAGAATCGAAGTATCTAATTAATTCAAAACACTTAACTTGCTGGTAGCACCTGAAAATATTTGCTCTGATATTCTTAGGATGGATTCCAATTTCATTACCAATGGTGCTTTCTCTCCTAATTAATGGTCATATTTTTCCAGGTCATGTGACACATTTGCGTATGAGTGTATGGTATATCTGTTCATGGTCAGGCTCCGTTCAGCTCAGAGAGATGCTGTAATGGCGTTAGGAAGATGGTAGATGTTGATTGTTTGCTTTGAAAAAGTCTTGTTCACATTTCCGTGCCCTACGGTTCCTTGGCAGATTGATGGATGGTTAGGATGCTTAGTAAGCAAGGTGTGTTCATTTCTGCGTCGAGTTCTCCAAAATTCTGAAGCATAAAAGTACCACTTGACCATTGAGGTTTCAAAAAATGGTATCAAGATGATGTCATTGATGTTTCCAAAAAAAAAAATGGTATAAAGTTGGTTTAGTATATGAAATAAAATCCCGGTGTCTTTTTTTTTTTTTTTCTGAGAATGAAACATTTATATTTCTTATCTATAATTGATTTTTAAAAACCCTCAGTCAGTGATCTTTTGCTTATTAAAATTTACTTTAGCCCTATGAATAGTTTCCTAAAATAATTTTTAATAATTTTGTTGGTACATTGTAAGTGCACAACATAGCGAGAATCAGTGATATATTTGTATATGCACACGTCACTTGGTGCCCCCAGACCTCCCTCCCTCTCTCCCTGTCCGTGGTCGTTAGGTTGGTAGTGGTTCCTTCATTATTAACGTAGCATTATTGAATCTGTTTCCTTCCTCTCTCCTCCTTCCCCCCTTCTCTCCCCTCCCCCAATCCCTTTTGACGATTCTACTGGCCTCTCCCTTATTTCTCTACAGTCCTTTTTGTTTCCTCTCTTCTCCCCAGCTTCTACACAGGAGAGAGGACATTCAACTCGTTGACTTTCCGAGGCTGGTAGCCTCACTTAGCGTAGTTCCCTTGAGTTCCATCCATTTCCCTACAAATGACAGCATTCTGTTCTTCTGTGTAGCTAAGCAGAACTCCAGTGTGTATATACCACATCTTCTATATCCATGCATGTTAAAACTAGTTTATTCAATTATTTTACTTAAAAAGTATTCTTGGAAGCTTCCTGTGACACAAGACATATGGTAAGATGTGAGCTACAGGAAAATCCTTGTCCAGTAACTGAGAAAAGGAGTGTAAAGATGGGCATGGTGGCACAGGCTTGTAGTCCCGGTGCTTGGGAGGCTGAGACAGGAGGATCGAAGGTTCAAGGACTGCCACGACAACCTAGTGAGACCCTATTTCAAAACATAAAAGAAAAGGGCCGGGGATTTAGCTTGGAGGTAGAAAGCCCCTGGGTTCAATTCCCAGTAACACACACACACACACACACACACACACACACACACACACACACACCACAAAAAAGAAAAAAGAAAGAAAAAGACTGAATTCTTGCTAACTTGACCTACGAGTGAAAGTAATAGAAAGCATGCTTTAAAATGAAGTGAATTGCTCTTCAAAAGTGAAGCGATGAATTCACTGAGAAACAAATTTGAATTGTTAGCATATAAAAATGGAAATTGAAATTTAGTCAGGTTCTTTTCTGTGATGTTTAACATTGTCACTATTGATGCATAGTTGGGTAACTAATTAATTTGGCATGTCATAAAATATTTTTACTTGCTTAAGCAGAATCATTCTGGTTGGGAGAGAAGTTTAACTTTCTCTGGAACACAACAGGAAAAAAAAAACCAAAAAACTTTTGTGTGGGGGGGAAGATACTGGGAGATTAAACCCAACAGCATTCTATCTCTGAGCTACATCCCCAGCCCTATTTTATTTTGAAACAGAGTCTTGCTAAGTTTCTGAGGGTTGCGCTACGTTGTTGAGGCTGGCTGAGAATCTGAGATTCTCCTGTCTCAGCCTCCCAAGCACTGGGATTACAGATGTGTGCCACTACATCCAGCTAGGAAAAAAAAAAAAAAAAGCTTTACATATTGATTATTTCTTATCTGAAATGTCTGGAACCAGATGTGTTTAGGACCTTTTTGGATTTGGGAATTTTTGAATCTCTATAATAAGCTATCCTGGGGGATGGGATCCAAGTCTAAGCGTAAAATTCATTTATACTGTATATACATAGCTCAAAGGTACTTTTATATAATATTGCTGTGCACCTGTGTTTGGACTGCAACCTCTTGTGTGGAATTTTCTACTTGCAACGACATGTCAGTGTTCAAGAAGTTTGGGGTTTTCGGAGTGGGGATGTTCAACCTGTGCCTTGTGTAGGTTGCTTTCAATTTCCCATGAATAAAAGTGCATATTTGAACTTGGATACATATTTCCATGTCAGAGAAACTTGGCAAATAAAGTTATCTTTTTATTCTAATCTATATTAAAAATTACTGGTAGTTTACGCTCAGCCTTGTTTTATGAGAGACTTGATCTGGTTGCAGTTCAAGCAAGGAAAAGTTAATACCACCGAGGTGCAGTTACCATCTGTAGAATTAATTTCTCTTTTGTTGTTGTTGTTTTGGGGTTTTGGTGTGTGTGTGTGTGTGTGTGTGTGTGTGTGTGTGTGTGTGTGTGTGTGTTATTGGGGATTGAATCCAGAGTCCTTCTATCTCTGAGCTATATCCCCAGCCCTTTTTATATTTTGTTTGGAAATGGTCTCCCTAGGTTGCTGAGAGTCTTGCTATATTGGCAAGGCCGTTTTGAACCTGTGATCCTCCTGTCTCAGCCTCCCAAACACTGGGATTACAGGTGTGCTCGACCCAGAATCCATTCTTTTTTTTTACAGTACTGGGGATTGAACTCAGGGGCATTCTACCTCTGAGCTCCACCACCAGCCCTATTTTTTATTCTTTATTTTGAAACAGAGTCTCACTAAGTTGCAGAGGGCCTCACTAAGTAGCTGAGGCTGGCCACAAACCTGCATTCCTCCTGTCTCAGCCTCCCACATATTGGGATTACAAGCACGTGCCACCATGCCCACTTCCATTTCTTTTGGATAGTCTGTTTTATTTAATTTTATCTCAAAAGTGAAAAGTCTTAGCATCTCTAAAGGAAAGGCATTTTGACATTGAGCTTAAAAGGGAGGAAAAGTTGAGGTTCATGGATGGCTTGTTCCAGGGAGGATCCGTGGGCTCTGATGTAAGGGTGCCCACCCGCACATTTGGCTTCATGGAGTATGCTGTTGCTTTTCAGTTCCATTTTCCACTTCTGACGCGTGCATCCGGAGGCTGTGGCATATGCTATTCCATCGTTTTTGGGAAGGGGAATGTACTAATGAACTCATCACTGCAAAACTCAAAATTCCCACAATTAGAATTCGTTTTCTTTCTCGAGTTTTCACACCTGTCATTGGTGGTACAGCAGTTTCTCTGACTCTGAGCAGTTGTAGGCTGTTAGACATTTTTACAATGAGCATATTCCATTTTTAGAAAAGCAATGAACTGATTTTCCAAAACATTAAAAAAAATTTTTTTTTTCAAAGAGAAGAGCTTAAGGGCTTGACTACTACTACTTTCTACCATAGGACAGGACGATTAATTTGGTGTAGGGTTCAAGAGTAATTTCTTTCTGACACATTTTAAACTTCATCTTCCTTTTTTTAAAAGAAGGAAATGCTATACTTTTTTTTCCCTCCGGGACTGGGGATTGAACCCAGGGGCATTCTACCTCCGAGCTACACCCCCAGTCCTATCTTTTATTCTTTATTTTTGAAATAGGGTTTCACTAAGTTGCAGGAGCCTCACTAAGTAGCTGAGGTTGGTGGCGAACTCGAATCCTCCTGTCTCAGCCTCCCAAGTACTGGGATTACAAGCGTGTGCCACCATGCCCGGTTGCTATACTTTTTAAAATAAACATTATTAAAAAATCTTATGGGAGGTAAAAGGTGTCCAGAATTGGTTCTTGGACGGGGGTGTAGCTCAGTGATAGAACACTAGAACACTAACTAGCATGCACTGGTCCAGAGGCTCCCTCCTTAACACTTGAAGAAAAAAAAATTGGTTCTCTAATGAAATTGACTTTGTAATATAATTCTGGAAAATCGAGTTTTAAAATGTTAGCCACAAAAGTTTAAAGGAAAGACATTTGGTAAAGGATCTGAAATGACTTCTAATTATATAGGAACTGATTGTCTTTATTTCCCTTGGAAAATAGCTTAGCCGTTGAGCGAGGGGAACCCAAATGGTGTCATATTACACTACTTTTTAAGATTAAAAAATAGCCGGGTGTGGTGGCGCACGCTTGTAATCCCAGCATTTGGGAGGCTGAGACCAGAGGATCCGGGTTTGAGGCCAGCCTCAGCAACTTGTGAGGCATGCCGCAACATCGTGAGACCCGGTTTCAAAATAAAGAATAAAAAATTGGACTGGGGATGTAGCTTGGAGGTAGAATCCCCTGGGTTCAATCCCCAGTACCGCAAAAAAAAAAAAAAAAAAAGATTAAAAAATATTATTAAATGCAGCCAGGCGTGCACACCTGTAATCCTAGTACTTGGGAGGCTGAGACAGGAGGATTACAGGTTCACAGCCAGCCTCGCCACATAGCAAGATTCTCAGCAACCTAGTGAGACCCTGTTTCAAAAAAAAATTTTTTTTTAAATGGCTGGGGGTGTAGCTTGGAGGTAGAATGCCCCTGGGTTCAGTCCCTAGTGCCACCTAGGACCTAGTAGTATTTATTTGTAAATAAATAAATATGTAAATAAAATTAAATAAAAAAATTAAATGCACAATTTCCTAGAATTGCTGATAGAGATCCTTAAAATAGAAAGACTTAGCCTTAGTTTATAATCGCCTGTCATGTACACATACATATCAAATTAGTATCACCATCAGACTTGATGTTTTTGTCTTTTTGCATTTTACTTTTAACTTCCCTAAATTTGTCCAAGAAAAAAAATATACAACTTTTTTTTTTTTTTTTTTTTTTTTTTTTTGCTTTGGGGCAAACACATCGTGTGGAGTAAGAGATCCTGTTGCTGTGTCTCCAGGTCCCAGTTGGTGGCTGAGAAGCCGCAGGTTCCAGCTGAGTCTGCTGGCCTGGCTCCCGGGTCAGCTTGGAACCCTGTCACCCTTGCCGAGAAGCCATTGTTCCAGCTCTCTCGCTGGGGATTGAATGGACTGGCCATTCCAGGTCATTTTGTAAACCCTGCCACATCCTTGGCCAGCCTCCTAGTGTACCGAGGGGGACTAGCACCTGTCCAGTCTCTCTTCCTTGAGACCGTGTCCAGAGGTACTTGGTCAAATTTTCCTAGGTCAGCCTGAACAGTCTCTTCTGTACATGTGTTTCGGCTCGCAAGACCCGAGCCCCTTTTCAACCCTCAAATAGGGAAAAATGCTCTGGAGATCAGGTGATGAGTTCTTTTTCTTCCCTTGAGGGGATGGGGTGATATGCAGTTCCCCCATATCTGTGAATTCAGGATCCTTGATCCAGTCGGTTATAGACTGAAAATCTGTGAAAAGAAATTATGTCTGCGCTGAACGTGCATAGACTTTTTCCCCTTGGTTTTATTCCTTAAACAATATAATTTAACAACTATTTACACAGCCATTACATTGCATTAGGTATTATTATAAGGCATCTAGAGATGGTTTAAAATACAGGGAGGGTGTGCATAGGGTATACATAAATAGGATATCGTGTGTGTGTGTGTGTGTGTGTGTGTGTGTGTGTGTGTGTGTGTGTGTATGGTGTGCTGGGGATTGAGCCCAGGGCATCCTACCTGCCATACCTGCAAGCTACACCACCGCCACCCCCCAACCCAGCCCTTTAAAAAAATTTTTTTTGTTGTTTTTTTTCGGTACTGGGGATTGAACTCAGGGGCATTCTACCTCTGAGCTATACCCTCAGCCCTATTTTTTTTTTTATTCTTTATTTTGATTTGAAATAGTGTCTTGAGAGGTTGCTGAGGGTCTTGTTAAGTAGCTGAGGCTGGTGTTGAACCTGCGATCCTCCTGTCTCAGTCTCCCAAATACTGAGATTTCAGGTGAGCGCCACCACCCCCGGCTTAAGATGTCATTTTATGTATGGGATTTGAGGGGCAGAGGTTTTGGTCTCCATGAGGTCCTGGAACCTTCGGAGACCGCGGAGGACTGTGTCACCACTTGAGATGAAGAAGAAGAGCGGTGGCTTGTCTTTCGACCCAGTTAATGACGTTTAGGGTCCTGGCTGTTTCTTCACAAAGGCTGGTGCCTTTGCCTCCGTGTAGAGCGAGGGCGGCGCCTCTGCCCCCTCGTCCATTCCCTCCTCTGGGATTCTAAGTGTGTGGTTAGAGAAGCTTCAGGGATCATTGAAAAGCGCAAGGGATTGCTTTGAAATTCCACAGCTTCTCCTGCTTGAATTTCCTCCCTATAAATAGGGTTTGCAGCCCGTGGGTTCAAGCTCGTTCCACTTGAACTTTTGGGTGTGAGGTTGAGTGCTCTGTGTCCTGCTGTGTGTGGATTGCCCATTGCTCTACAACAGAAAATACTACATCAAGTTCCACGCACCGTAAGTGGCATCAGTGACCTGATGTCCCTTAGCCTTGGGTGAAGGAAGAGTTCAGTCATCACTAAGAGCCATTTGGCAAAAGGAATCCGTACCTCAAAACCTTCAGACGTTTTTGTCATGAGTGAGAAAAATGGATGAAGCATTGTTGTGGGGTGTTACTGCAATCTCAATAATTGTCTGGTTTTGTTTTGTTTTTGGTACTGAACCCAGGGGCATTCTACCTCTGAGCTGCACCCCCAGCCCATTTTATTATTATTTTATTTGTTTTATTCAGGATCTTGTTAAGTTGCTGAGGGTCTCGCTAAGTAGCTAAGGCCGGCCTCAAACTTGTGATCCTCCTGTCTTAGTCTCCCAAGTGCTGGGATTACAAGTGTGCACCACCATGCCTGGCTTTTTTTTTTTTAAATAGTTAATTTTCACATTTGAAAAGATACTCCTTTCTCCTGACAAAGAGGAATCTCCATGCAGGCTCAGTGAAAAATATATATATTCTATGAGGACATCGATGATGAGTAATCTCCCCCCTTACCCTCTTTCAAGACTCCCTGCTGGGGAAATGGATAGAACTGGAAAACATTATGTTAAGTGAGATTAGTCAGTCACAAAAAGTTAAAAATCGTATGTTCTCCCTAATATGTGGAAGCTAGGGGAAAAATGGGACATAAAAGGGACTCCAGATGAAGAAGGAGAATCCTTAGGTGAGCAAAGAATTTGACTTAACGGAAGGTGATGGGGGGAGGGGGAACACCCTAATGAGCATGATGTACTTTCAGGAACACTTCAAAGTCAGTCACTAAACTGAACTTGAGAAGGAGGGAGGAGGAGGGAGTGGGGTGGAATTGGGGAAAGGTTAAATGAGAAATGTGTGCATGTATGCCTTTACCAGCTTGTACCTAACAAAGATGTATGATTACAATGCACCAATTAAAAATAAATAAGAAGCAAGGTGTAGTGGCGCACGCTTGTAATCCCAGCATTTGGGAGGCTGAGACAGGAGGATCCGGGTTCGAGGCCAGCCTCAGCTACCTAGTGAATACGGGCCGGAGCAGTAAAGGAAAGAGAATGACGAGGATGCCTAGCGGTGCTCCGGCCTTACAGCTCTGGGGGAAGGGCCGGCCTCTGTCTGTCCCCCGCCAGTCCCCAGCTCCTCCCATCTTGAGAGCGCCAGGAAGCCACAGGGCCGCACTGCACACCCTGGGCTCTGTGCCCACGCGCCTGCACACCTGTCGTGCCTGCCGAGGAGCCGCTCTGGGGGCCACCAGCAGATCCCCTCTCTCTGTCCTCAGCCCTTAATGCCATGACCCTCCCCGACTGTCATTTACTGATCTTCCCTAGTCACACAGCTAGAGCAAGCATGACAGATTTTCTGCTCACTAGATAGGTGTTGATTGTTTTTTTTTTTTTTGGTCTGACTGATTGCTTCATTAACTGTGACAGCTGAGTAGAAAAAAGAAAAGCCTAGAGACATTAAATATTCAAATAGTGGGACTTGAGAAGCGGGAGGGTGTAGGCTGACATGACGCACTGCCATAGCCGGGTAAGGTGACCAGCTGCCTTCTCCATTCAGCTCTCTTGCGGGGCGCGTGCGGGCGCTCGCAGACAGGGTCGGAGGTGATGGCGTGGGTGGGGAAGGTGAGCGGAGGCTTTGGGGGTCCAGGAGGAGAAAGATGGAGGTGGAGGTGGAGGAGCTGGGGTGTTTGCTGAGGAGGTGGCGGAGGTGTAGGGTGTAGATGCAGGTGCGGGAGGCGGGGAGGCAGAGAGGTCGCGGTGGAGGTGGAGGAGAAGGGGGGAGGTAAGTAAAGTGGGAGGAGGAGGCGGTGGAGGCGGTGGATGTGGAGATGGAGGTACAGGTGGTGGAGGTCAGGGAGGTGGAGGTCGAGGTGGTGGAGGTCACGAAGGTGCAGGTGCAGGTGGTGGGGGTCACTGGGGCATCTCCTGTTGTCACCATGGACCGGCTCCTGCCGGGGGAGCTGAGGAGAATGCCCCCATTCACAAGGGATGAGCCGCTGGCGCTCACCTCCCAGTGAGGCGGTTGGTTGCTCAGGTAGAAGCAGCTCCTTGGGGGGTGGCATGATCTTCAGGACTAACTCGTCTGACGGGCCCCGCTCTGTTTTCCAGGGACATCTAACATCCACTCTCCTCTCTGCACAGATTTCACCAGGGGGTTGTCACACAAAGGGACAGCTGTCCCAGACCCCACAGCCACCCGGATCAGGTCACAAGCATGGAAAGCCCCTTCCCATTCCTGGGTCCTTGGGCCCTTTCCTGGGCCAGGAGCTGGCCTGGCGAGGGTCATCCATAAGTGACTTGCTTAGCTGGGTTTTTGGATCAAAGACAAATCTGAAGATCCATAAATCATTTAGCTCTAAGAATGTAAAATAAGACTAGACTGAGCTGGGCGTGGTGGCGCACGCTTTTACAAGTACTTACTAGAACTTGGGAGGCTGAGACAGGAGGATGGCAGGTTCAAGGACAGGCTGAGCAAGTAGTGAGACTCTCAGCAACCTAGCGAGACCCAGTTTCAAAATTAAAAAAATAAAATAAAATAAAATAGGGCTGGGGGGTATAGCTCAGAGGTAGAATGCCCCTGAATAACAGAATGCTTATTAGAATGTTCCTTAATAACACACACACACACACACACTGGATTAAGAGACAATCACTACTTTTCTGGTGTCAGTGCTTCTGGTTGGTGGAATATAGTCATTTAAAGTAACTAATGGAAGCCAGGCATGGTGGTGCACACTTGTAATCCCAGCATTTGGGAGGCTGAGACCGAAGGATCCAGGTTCGTGGCCAGCCTCAGCTGCTTAGTGGGGCACTCCACAACTTAGTGAGACCCGGTTTCAAAATAAAGAATAAAAAATAGGGCTAGGGGTATAGCTCGGAGGTAGAATGCCCCTGAGTTCAATCCCCAGTACCACAAAAATAAATAAATAAACAAACTTAACTAACTAACTAATGGGGAAGCCGGGCATGGTGGCGCATGCTTGTAATCCCAGCATTCGGGAGGCTGACACAGGAGGATCCGGGTTCTCGGCCAGCCTCAGCTACTTAGTGAGGCTCTCTGAAACTTAGTGAGACCCTGTTTCAAAACAAAGAATAGCCGGGTGTGGTGGCGCACCTTGTAATCCCAGCATTCGAGAGGCTGAGACCGAAGGATCCGGGTTCACGGCCAGCCTCAGCTACCTGGTGAGGCACTCCACAACTTAGTGAGACTCGGTTTCAAAATAAAGAATAAAAAATAGGGCTGGGGGTATAGCTCGGAGGTAGAATGCCCCTGAGTTCAATCCCTACTACCGCAAAAAAAAAAAAAAAAAAAAAAAAAAAAAAAAAAAAAAAAAAAAAAAAAAAAAAAAAAAAAAAAA